>JARYHS010013828.1:0-10121 GCA_031002005.1 Vandiemenella viatica | reverse complement strand
TTTTGGACTGATTTGTGAACATTTTCAATTTTCTCTTCCAATGATTTTTGAAATGATTCCTGCCCCCTTTTCATTTCTTCATGCCCCCTTTTCATTTCTTCATGCCCCCTTTTCATTTCTTCATTCCCATTTTTGATCATTTCCATCAATTGTGATAGTAATTGTTGTGGAAATAAACTTTGCATTCTTTCGTCAACCGTTTCGCTTAATTCCGGCCCGCTAATGACAGAGTTATCTACCTGATCGTTTCCCGGTGGCAAAATTTTCTCAGAATCTTCTACCCTGGAGAGCAAATTTTCATTAGAACTTCCGGCTGCTAAACCCTCTAACTTTTCCATTTTGTTTGTCTTAACCTTACCAGATCGAAGAAACATAAAACTTTCCAAAATTATGCTATTCTTCTCCTAAGTGAAGAAGAAAATTTACACTGTAAATTTACCTTTTAACACACTCTACATTACGCATTGCAAAAACATCCGGGTAACACAGAATCATTAAATTTTGAACTTTATCCCAGTTACATCAAATTAATTATAATACTCAACCATTCAAACATCAGCTCGACATCAAAACAACAAATTTCAAATCACTTACAACCATCAACGCCGTTAAATCTTGCTGCAGATTTGAAAATCTGTGACTGAAAATAAATCATGTTAATATACATTTATAGAACATTTTCATGCATCACTCAAACTATGATCTCTGAAATGTCACAGAAAAGAAAACCCCGCAATACCGAGTTGAGTTGTTCACCTAAACAATTTTGATTTTATGCATTAATTAATTAATTAGCAACAATTAATAGCCCGTAGTTGGTGCGCCAGTTGTAATAGTCATCTTATCTTTTTTTAAAACTTTACTTTAATCAAATATTTCAAGGTACCTCTAGAAATGAAAGATCTTTCATATACATTTAATTTATTTTATATAAATAACACCTGTTAATCAAATCATTAATGGTAGTTACTAACATTTTGAAACAATTACCAAAATGAACTAATAAAAATATGAAATAAAATAATTTGATATTCGACTAGCAAAATTTAATCTCTTGAACTAAATATGTCCTGGCTATTTGTAGAGCGTGAAATTGTTCTTAAACTCAGGGCGCTTATAGGTCATCCAAATGCTGATCAGCCCATTTGCCGATTACTTGAATTGGAGTGTACTTGCGCTGAGGATAACTGACCTCAGCAATAATTGTGGGGCGTCTCGTTGTTTCACTATGTGGAAAAGGTTTTGCTTCCAATAATCAGTTGTCGTAGCACAGTGATATCCATTATGTGGCAGGAGTCCCGTTGGTGTACTGGCAGTGACCAAACACTAATCACTCTCACGTGCGACGTTCACTTAAACCTTTTCAACACACCAGTCTATACAACCTTCTCTCCCGCACTGTCTTTTCGCGACCGTCCTCCCGTCCGCCAGCACCTGACCCACCCCACCCTGCATGCATTCCAGCAGGGGTGTCCGGACTGTTATTTACATATCACGCCATCTCTCACAATGACTCAGAGTGTTCAGTAGCCTGTTACCATAAGACTTCACACCAAGATAGCCAGGAACCAAAATAGCCAGGTCGTGCTAGTTCAGCCAGTCGTACCCAAAATTAAATACATGAACATGTACAAAAGATGGAAAACAAAACATAAACATGAAATAAAATACATGAACATGTACAAAAGATGGAAAACAAAACATAAACATGAAAAATGTAATTTGGACCATTACAATATATATATATATATATATATATATATATATATTGTGAAATATATATATTTCGATAGATCTTTGCTCACGTATACTTTAAAACAAAGAGGAAAATACTGTCTACATTTGCTTTGAAAAAAACCAGTCCCTTTCCCTCTCCCCCCTCCCGTAATTTTTTTCAGTGTTATTCATGCCCACAGTTTTTATCCAATAGCGATGAAACTTTTCACACGTATACTTTATAAGACAGGAAAATACTATCTACATTTGTTTTACATAACCACAACCAATCTTCCCCTATACACCCACCCCAGTTAATCTGCAATGTTCTTTATAGAATCTCACAGTTTTAAATACCATCCAAACCGATTAACTATTTTTAAGTTATGCTAGAAAATTCACAAGATAAATGTGTCCTAATGTCTCAGCATGTACGTCGGATTTTAACATGGAACCCAAACTTTCAAATTATGAAAATCCATTGAAAATCTGATTTTTTGGCGTGATGCGGAAAAAAACAGATATATTTCACATACAGATTTATCTATGTGGTACGTATTAATGCGCGAATGGTAAATGTTTCGATTATCGAGCAGCAACTTTAACAGATGCTGCGATTAGGTTTAAATGCAGCCTGGACCAAAATGTAAACTGACATCCATATCACAGCATCCAGTTTACCCTGTTCTGGGAATTATTTGGATATATCAATGTTTAGTATACTCCTAGAAAATGGCTGGTGCCAAACTAATGAAATAAATCAGTCCCTATTAGACTGGACAACGCCGGGTACTCTGCTAGTATATATATATATGTATATGAATGCAGAATACCTCCCTTCTGCCTGTCTAGATTTTTGTGATCGCACTGTGCAGATGATATGGGAAAACTTCCAAGACCAATTTTAGAGGAGTTGTAAAAGATGGAAGTGTTGAACTGCTCATGTCGTTATGGTATATAAGGTGGACCTCAACAGTTGCGTTAACCGAATGCCATACAATTAATTTGATAACGGATTGTTTGAGTTACTTACCCATCGCAACTATTAGCCAACTGAACATTTCTCCAATATTAAGGATCTATGTGGTCGAGTGCCCATCAGGATGACCACCAGTGTCTTAAGTGCCAAAATTTTTAATGAATGTCAGTGCTGTTCCTCATAACCGTTTTTTTTTTTACTTACCGCTTTACGCCTCGTCGACAACTAAGGTCATTAGAGACGGGATGGGACTGGGGACAAGGAAATCGGCCATGGCCTTTATGAAGGAAACATCCCGGCATCGCCTGGAGTGATTTGGAGAAACCACGTAAAACCCAAATCTGGATGCCCGGACGAGGATTCGAACCCGCGTCCTCACGAATGAGAGGCCTGAACCTTAACCACTCACCCACCTCGCTCGGTTTACTAACCGTTGTCGGAGAGGTCCTTGGCGTAACCTACGAATGTCAGGTGTCGTTCTAAAATACAGTCTCCGGCTTGCGTCATCGGGGCGCAAGTCTCGACGGGATATTTGCAGCGGTGTGGGTGAACGACATGACGGTCAAGTGACGGCTCTTCAGTCCGAAATAGGCGCCCCGTGTGAGTGAACGAACTCACATGCTCATTAGATAACCCTTCCCCAACTCCTCTCTCACATTGACACTGAAGGCCCAAGCGAAATATTACCGATACACAGATATACAGGAAATAATGTACCGCATATCACACAGAGTACCTCCAAGACCAACACTTTATCGTCTCCCAAACTGAAAAACTTAATACTTTACTTATCCTCTCATTTTAGTATCTACTTAATGTTTTTTTTTTTTTTCTCCAGTCTTTCGACTGGTTTGATGCAATACTCCATTCCTCCCTAACCTCTTCATCTCAGCATACTCCTTACGCCTGTAACGTTCTGACCTCATTACCTGATTTAAAATTATAATTTATTATTATTTATTATTATTTTATTTTATTATCATGAAAGGTAGAACTTGCGTGAATACTTTATACGAGAAATCACAAATGGTTTTATTTCAATTAATCACATGACATATATAACAAAATTAGTTAAAATTAATCAGTTGTCCTTTTGCGGGCGCCAGGGTATTTTATATAAAATACACAAAATGAAACAGAAAACAAATTCAACATTTTGACTGTTCACTTCTGAATGAAATGTTTGCTCCGGGTTATGAGAGTTCTTATCTGCAGGGTCGTAGCTGGGCATGCTATGAACTTGAAAGTCTAGCTAGCACAGTGTCCTTCATTGGCGATGTATAATTACGGAATGTACATGTCTGCCGCCACACATTGGATGACGGTCTTCTCTGCTATGGACCAGTGTAGCACAGTTCTTCAGATGTCGTCCTTCGCCTGAGCTCATCTGCTCAAACAAACTAGCGGGTGTCCGGATCCAGGTAGCAGCAACAGTCCCACTCACGAATAGACAGTCCAGAAATCACATCGTCGGAACGTGCTGGCCGGCCGGCATCGAATATTCCTTCCCTCGTTCGTCGTGCCACATGCAAAACAGAAAACTTTCGCCGATCACCCTGTTTGTCTACCTGCCACGCACAAATCTCCCCTCCATTAGTCACACACTATTCTCCCCTCGCTAATTCTAGGAACCGGCCTGCTGGCATCCTCAGATCTGCCCCTCCACACTTGTACACTGCGCCCAAATGCCCACTAAAATATTCCACATTTTAAATAATGAACATATAGTTTATTAATGTAACTAGCGGTCACAAGACGCGTTCGTTACACGCCCTACGTCCTCATTTATCTGCAGTTGTTACCTTCGACTGTTCGCTCCACAAAGAAATTAACCAATCCTGCATATCTCAAAATATGAACTGTAAGACTCTTCCACAAACTTCTTTCCTCACCCATCGTTTCCAAAACTCGTTCATTTCGTAATTTATCTGTCCGCTTAATTTTCAGCACATTGAAATGCTTTAATTTACCTTCTTTCTGGTATTCCTAAAACCCATGATTCACTACCATAAAGTGCAGTGCTTCACACATAGAGTTTTAAAAAGTTCTTTAGCTTGTTACAACTTAAACAATCAACAGCTTTTTCTAAATCAATAAAAAACTGTAAATATTATCTGATTACAACGCTCTCAGTAGACATTGCATTACTTCATAGTTCTTCTGCTGGATGTGTTCTTCCCGACGGCAGTTTACTGTATATTAACGCTGCGTAACAATGTCCGCCATTCAGATTTTTGCGTCTCCACTACTAAAATAAAACTTGTTGCAGCAGGACTTTCTAACGTCAAACAAATAAAGGTCAATTATTATTGGCTCAAATTAGTTTCGGATACCTCGATACCGAACCTGATTATTGAGCGTTTATCGTTCGGTACTGGCATTAAACAGGTCGCGTATTTTATCGCCAGTCCGCCCATGCTTACTGATATTATACACGAGTTTCTCAACTGCATCCAGAAGAACGCAGGGATGGTTCTTTTAAAAGTGCATGGCCAGATTCCTATCTGTTCCTTGCCCCAGTCCTTTCCCACCTCTTATGATATCGACGTCGATGAGGTGTAAAGCCTAAGCAAAAGAAGGGGGTAAAATGAAGAAGAAATACCCGATATAACACCGCGAAAACAAAATATCAGTATTCATCTCTAAATAGCTTAATTCATTAACATTGAGCAGAATTTTCATTACAGACACTTTGATACGGCAAAACGTTGAAATGACGACAGAAATTGTAGTGTAAGTAAGTCTGGTGTTAGATAGTTGGAGCAGAGGTAAAACGTTTTGTCGTCAGTCGTATGCGTTTGTGCCGCAAAGTTATGAACAACAGGTCCCGTATATCTGTCACACTGAACGGCTCTTAAGTGCTGCTGTAATGGAATTACGAAACACAGACGTAAATAATGTTATGAAGTTGCCAGACTTAGCACCAGCGTTAACGTCCAAATTTCTTGATAGCCTCTATCAATTACGTTCCTCCACAGGGAACCGAAAGATATCGTTCTATCTCAAGAATCAAAATTATATCTCAGTAATTATCTGGAGGAGATTTATAGTAATTGAAGAAGTTGTGTAAATGTTAGCACTACATTCGTTCTGTCAGCACGTATAAATCACTCGAGTTAATTAAATTCTGGCAATAATACGATTATTTACTTTATGCAGTTTTAATAAATCATGTTGAATGCAACTGCAGAAAAGTTTGAAAAAGTCTTCTTGTCTAATTATATTCCCATGTGAAGATCTTACTGAGAATGAATAACTCATAAAATACGATAGTCTGGGAATTTTAATGGCAGAAATATTAATGGGCCATAATGATTCTAAAATTCTTACCAGTTATATTTTTGGATAGGTTATATAAGCGTGAGCTGGATGTGTTGAATGATTAATCAGGATTAAAGCAAGGTGAATGCTTTAAAAACAACTTAGGCAGACTTAGGGAAGAAATTAAATACTATACAGCAAACGAAAAACAATGTCCCTAGATTGTAAAATCTATCAAATTTAAATTGCGCCATAACGTGATCTCGTTATTTTTCTAACACAAAATAAAACGTTACTTTAACATTGTTCAATGCTAATAAGAATAAGATCTGTCACTCCAAGTAGTTCTGTTAGTATATGCGGTTATGCGGTTTTCAAACAAAACTGATGAGATAATAGCCTCTTTTGCGTTGTGTCATCTACACTTTTCGTTTGTAGACGGTGGGGAAAAAAAGGATTAATGTATTGGAGGCACTGTCTAGGTTTATGGTGTCACTCATGAAGTGCAATAATTATGATCTAGCGATGATACCAATGTTGAAATAATTAAATAATCGCAGAGCACAAGTAGAATGTAGGTGTCTATTCTGATATGATGTGCACTGGTCCTACATAAACATTGAGATATTCTGGGGAGTTGTCCTGAGAAGCATGGAATCGATTACGGAAGTGAAGTGTTTTCGACATTGCTATTGAAACTTAAGCGAAACAAATATCATGAAAAATAAGCGTGTGCATATTATGAGCTCCTACCTTCCACCACGCCAGATATGCAACATCCTAATTAAATCCTGGCAAGTTGAGTCAGATATAAGTTGCCAGTCCCTTCGTCGTATTATCGATGCCTGACCCAATCGGTCATCACGAACACAGCAAGCCGAAACAACTCTTACATTGTTACCAATAACTAATATCGTGCCAGTAAACGTGCACGCGATACTAATGCATTCCTTCTAACAACTTCAATAAACCAAAACAGACTGTTTAATTATCAATGATAATTAATTTAATATCTTTCAAACCGAATTCCAACATACAATTACTATTGAATACAAGGTTCACCAAAAATAATATCTCGCGAAGCCCATGTGCGAGCTTTCCCGCACACGACCACGTAACCACTCCAGTGCGCATCCAAAGACTGTGTTATACTAGAACTTAACACTAAGATACTACTGCTACCCAGTCAACTGTACAAATTACCATCTGTGAAACTCTTACAGTTAATATTAAATCACTTTTTTACTAATTTAAACAAAATAAACAATAATTATTATACTAAAGGAGCTAGACATAAATGTCACAAAGTCATGACGAAATCGGCACGTCCGCGTTTCCCCTGCTGCATTAAAAAGTCAGTTTCTTCCTTCATATAATTCCGGAATGGATTGGTCTGAGTCATCCGTTCAGAATCAAATTTGACAAGCACTATACATGTTATTAAAATCACTTGTATCCTATTCACCTAACTTGTAATGGTTAAATATTTTGTCTTGTAATTTACAAAGAAAATTATAATTGGTTATTACGTATATTTATTGTTTGGGATTGATGGTTATATTTTTAGTTACTCTGTGTCTTACGCTCAAACATACACCATAATTTTTCCGATCGTTAAGCCGTTCGGTGGCTACAGCGGTCTAAACCTATCGGAATCAGAGGTTCACAGTGCGATTATACCGCGGCCTGATAAAATCAGAGCTATAAGTTTGAATGTGAAGCAACAAGCCAAAGGGTTGTCCTATACTACGGTAAATTTGCTGTTGACATGCCGATCTTTTCAATGCGTAATTGCAACGGACCGAGGGCAAAATTTCACTTTCTGAACATAAGGGGCTGAGTTGTAATACATTGTCGTATTAAAGTCTTAGAGACTATGAAACAAGAGGGAATGTCACCTATTTAAACAAAGGCAATGGAGACTAGTGCATTAACAAAATGTATTTATGTAAAATGTATGTAATATATTTACATAGACCCATCAACAATAAAGTGAAATATAGAGATCGAAGGACAATAAGCGGGATAGAGGTACATAGGATAAGGTGTCTGCCTCTAAATCCGAAAGTCTCTCTTTCAAATCCAGAATTGTGATCGGATTTTCAAAGGCCCTTAAACCATCGTTCACCACTGGAAGATCTGAGTTTATGAATGTGATGTATGCGGAAAAGCTGCAGTGATTCGGATTCCACATTGAGTTGAATGACACTTGAAATTAATTAGTAGTCTATTTACAATACAAATGGTTTTTATGTTGGTACTATTAAGGTTGTGACATTAACTGAGAATGGAGGGTAAATATCAAAACAATATGCTGCGTCACGATACTGTAAGCTGGAAAAATAGATTAAGTGTTTGTTGATATTTTTAATATCATTTTTTCTAATAAGGTATTCCAAATATCAAGTAGTTTTTTCGTAGTTTGATCGTGTATTTTATATAAATCAGTTAAGAACTAAATTACTTTGGTTATTTCTTTGGCAGTATTGTGTGGTGACAGGTTTCTGTGTGTGCGGGAGAGGAGGAAGGACGGTCCTATTTGTGCGCCCCGTCTTTCCTGTCCGCCCTTGGCCTGCCGCCGACTCTGCCAACTGTTTATTCTCCGCGCTCCGACGGATCGCTGACTCAACGCCTCGACCGCCAAGGCCGGAGCTCATACCCAGCGCTGACCTTCCCTTACGGCGTCTTACTGGACCATACATTACCTCTTCTTTACCCAATACCATTGCCTGATTACGATTTACCATATTTCTTTTCTTTTTTGAAATGAAACTTCTCGGGGCACACTAGGGAAAAATATGCTATTGTATCGTTAAGTGCGTAATAATACAGTGAATATTCGTTACACCGTTTTGAGTTAGTTCACGTTAAGTTTTCTACGCATGTATGTGTAAGTGTGAATATATGTATTTCACGATTATACCTAACTTGTATCAAAAATTTTGACGCTAATTTTTCAATACTTACTAAAAAATCACGTGACGATGTCTGGAGGAATCGTCACTATTACACACTGATACAAGCACCAGTATTTTCAGACATTTTTCTTTATTTATTGCTTTTTGTTAATTTTTTCGTTTCATTTGTTTACGAGAAAACTTGTACAAAGTTACTATTTGCTGTAGAAATGAAATAAAGATAATATTAGAAGTTTTCTCGGCGTTGAAAATGAATAAAATTTTCTCGAGTAACTAGCCGACTCAGTCCATCGATCAAACACGGCGTTTCGGTTCTGAAAAAACTCTGCCGCCATTGTCTAATTACTTGACAATGGCGGCATAGTATTTGAGAGCCGAAATGTCGTGTTTGATCGATGGACTAACTCGGCTAGTTACCCGAGAAAATTTTATTGAATAAAGATAAAAAAAATTGTCCATTAGACTCCGAAACAAACATAAAAACATAAAAAAATACATAAAAAAATACACAAAAAATGCATGAAGTTTCAGATCTTGCGCGTGTACACACTGATATATGAACCAGCTATTTTTAGCTTAAGGCTTTAAAACTCATCAATGTTGTGGTCATTAGAGCCAGGAATCGATTGGTTGATCGGACGAGGATCAAACTCACGATTTTCCGAATGCGAGACCCGAACTTTAACCTTCATCCACCAGGCTCGATGGGTTCCTAAGCTTCTTTCTGCCAACAATTCCATGCTTAATGTGCAGTCAATTCCTTTTGTTATACCTCCTTCCGGTCAGAAGGATTATATTTAAAAGTGCCTTATTTTTTTGTCGATACTCGTTTGTAACACTGAAAATGATTTCGCCGACAACAACACAATGTGGTTGTGTTACTTTTCATTACCTCTGTATACAGAAGATTTTTTACTTCAATAATACAGTTTTCGCTACATTTTGTGTTTCTCAACATGTATTTAATTTTTCCAATTGTTTTAAATTCTTACCATCTAGAGAAAAAATCAGTTGATCCATTCTACCGAACAACAATAGAGTTATAAGTTGAACGGAGCGTCATTTGGTTTAATATTTTAGGACCAGAATTATGTTATTTTGTTAGGTTTCACAGCGGCGTAGCCGTTGAGTTAGCACGTCCTGTTTGTTCGACTTAGCATCTGCCGATTGACAGTCCAAAGTATAAGCAATAAATGCACTGCTACCTTACCAGCAAGCCAGGATACATGGATCGCTATCACTACTTC
>JARYHS010013827.1:0-32600 GCA_031002005.1 Vandiemenella viatica | reverse complement strand
TTAACTCCTCATAATTACGAGGAAAACAAAGATTTTTTTAGAAACTAATAATTATTATTTAATAAATACTCCAGTACATCTGTTGTTGGATATTATTTACTTCACGGACGCATTTCACCTCTCGTCGAGGTATCTTCAGCATACAGTTTTCTGTAACATGTGATTAGTTATTAACTTTTGAATATAATGATTTTTTACATTTAACAAAGTTATTCTTATATAGGAAGCATAATATTACTTATATTTATATATCAGTTTTAGATCATCAGGCAGAACTTTTTTTATATATAAGTATACCGAGATATGCTTGCAATATAAAGCCTATCTTAGTATAGGCCTTCCTATAGAAACAAAACGTTCTGCATGATAATCCAAAACTAATCTCATATTACAGAAAAACTGTACGCTGAAGATACCTCGACGAGAGGCGAAACGCGTCCGTGAAATAAATAATATCCAACAACAGTTGTACTGGCGTATTTATTAAATAATAATTATTAACTAGCATCTGTGGAAGAAACGGCCAACAATAATCCCAAAGGTTTTTTTCTTTAAAAAAGAATTCGACATAGACAAGCGTAAATCTGTCAACTGTGTGTTTGAGCGTTCTCACTACAGTATTCATTCTTTGTTCTTATAGTTATGAAATGCAATATGTATAAAGCAGGACATAACTTAAATCACATCCGCGCTAGACCAGTCTCGAACGAAGAATCACAACGTAATCTACTAAGCATTCGGGGCCTGTGAAGATGATTTTACTTAGAATCAACCTTAACGACAGAGTAGGAGACAAAATTTTCAACGTGGATGTATGGATCAGCGCGGTTAATGGACATAACGACGTCGGGCGAAATGTAATTGCTTGTTTAGTCAATTATTCGCTTTAATTGCTATTTGATGAACTGATGGAAGCCAGCGGCTTGGAAAACTAAAATCACTGACCTCACTTCAGGTTGCTAGAATGCTAGCTACGATAAAAGCACTCATCTAACCACAAAGAATTGATTTCTGTTACGTTGACCTTGTAGTTAAATTTCTCGTTTCTAGCAGACGATTATAATTTTTTTTTTTAATCTAGAAATATGAAGGTTGCCTTTGCGCAAGCTGTTCAGGATCGTAACTTCAGACTGGTGGCGGTATAATGTCACATTTCCTTCCATGTGTTCGGCACTATAATAGAGATAATATAGTCAGTCACTTTAGCACGCAAGTATAATTCATCACCCCCTCTCCCCCTTTCCTTCCACGGTATTCATTTTTCAGCGGTCTGGGATGGTCTGCGAAAGTTTAGCTGCAAGGGAATACATTTCTTGTCCTCGCGGATTTTAATTACGATATTCTAGATCCTCCTAACGTCAGCAAGAACTTCAATAAAAATACGTTTTATCAAAATCACTGAATAACCATGATTAAAAGAAAAAATTACTCAATTATTGGGTAGATTACCGAAGTATACGCTGAAAAACTAATAAAAAACTGAAATAAAATAAAAATTTAAATTCTTGAAAGGCAAAATTAGATGGTTAGTGATATCACACTCATAGAATTTAAGATAAATAGTGAAATGGGAACATAGTTGGATTGTAAAATTGCCACCGGAGTTTTTGTTCCATCGTAATAAAATGATACAAATATTCACACAATTGTATCTATAAAAGCTTTAAGGATCGTTAGTGTACGATTCAGTCAGAAAATTTATTCGCTGGGTAATCTGGATGAAGCACAAAGAAAACAATAGCTTTTGCTCGCTATAGTTAGTATAGAATGGAGAAAAAATACAGTAAAATAAAAATGTGAGTGGAGATGATAAAACAAACATTCACGTGCAATAAGTGCAAACAACTGGTTCGTGTGCATCAGAGTCATCAGAGGGGAACATGTGTCAGCGTTAGTAAACATGAAAATAATCAACGGCATGGCTATGTTGTGGTCATTTCACCCGCAATGCGATATCGATTGGGATTCGTATGGATGTAAATACAACCCAACCGTTGTCACAGCGGCGCTAGCAGGAAAATTACTGTGAACGTGCTGTACTGCATCTTATACAATGCATTTCTTATTCGTTATATGATGCCATGTAACGCAAACAGTTAATACAAGGTTATTATAAATGATTGAAGCGATTTTTAAAAAATTTAGTAGATATATTATTTGATATATTGTCGCAAAACTTTACAGTCATGTGGAAAATCTCCAAAAGTTATTAGCAACCTTATAGTAGCATCTAGAGCACTTATAGCGAATACAGAAATAAGAAAAACTATATTAAAACTTGATGAACGACTTGATATCTGCAGAATCAGTAAAAGGAGACTTATAGAGCACTTGTAATATGTCAACAACAAAAAGTTCAGATTTTTTCTATATGACTATACACAATACGTCACACAATATACCTATAGTAAATTAGTAAAATCGTTTCAATCATTTATTATAAACCTGTATGATATGAATATTTTTTAACAAAGTCCAAGAAAGATGCAGATTCTAATCCTCCTGAGAATTCATTTTCTGTCACATCAGTGGCATTGAACTAATAGTTCACAAAAGTAACGTAATTCAAGAAAAAATTGCAGAGAGCCGTAAGGATTGTACGTGGATACAGTCGTACATGGTGTGTGAGTGGTTAACATTTGGTTTAACGAGGGTTCGAATCCTTGATCCGACCATCCAGATTTTTCGGATTTCCGTGTATTACCGAAATCACTCTAGCTGAATAAAAGAATGGTTCCTGGAAAATCTATAGCTTAATTTTCTCCGAATGTGGCACCCATGCCGACGTTAACGAACCACAAATCAATAATCAAAAAAAGAAATAGGTTTTTCTCTACCCGTGCTCTTTTTCGTCAATTGCAGGTACGCATTTTATCCGTCGGATTGTGTAAGGTTACGGTATGAATTGCTGTTTACAGTGATGCGAGTGGCACAGATTTTGTCTCTAACTTTTCAGCCGTGTAATGGGATATTCTGAAAGTTTAAGAAATATTTTACATTAACGTCCGCAAAGTAATGGTAAATGTGTTCCCATATGCTAGGTTCCTGCGTTAAGCGCCCGCCCAAACAGGCTTAGTGGTAAAGATACAAAAAACTTGAGTTGATTAATAAGTTACACCCGCTTTTTAAAAAATATCTTCATAAAAAAAGTTTTAGATCGCTCGCTGACTAGGCAGCTTAGCATAATCTATTAACTTTTGTCTACTACGTATTATGTTCCTTCTGGACTTCGATTAAGTGTATATGTTAGGCTCAAAGAGCTCAGTGAGCGAAAAAAAGGAAAACGACCACAGCGCGTTGTGGATTCTTTAAAGCGGTCATAATACGTTATTCGCATTGTGGCACTGACAAAAAATAGTCAGAACGCGTTGTGGCCATCTCAAAAAGGCCATAACACAAAATTCGCGTTGTGGCTTCCATGATATTTGACCACAACGTGTTGTGTTTGTTAAGAAAAGCTACTACGCGTGTTGAACGTTAGCTGATGCTACTTCTTCAAGACGGGTATATTCAAGATGTTAATTTATAATCAGGTAATGTTAAGAAAATAAAACACTCTTTTTCATTACCGTTTCTTTATCTTTAATCATTGTCTGATGTAAGTTGACACTAAAATTATTAAAATAAATAAAATTGCAAAATTACCAATAATGTTACAGAGTTATTTATTTAAAAAAAAAAAATATTACCGGAACATTTTACCGAACGTGGTGGGTGAGAAGGAAAACTCTGGCCTCACTTTCGGGAGGACTTGGGTTTGAATCCCCGTCCGGCCATCCAGATTTTAGTTTTCCATCGTTTCCCCAAATCACTCCAGGTGATACTTTAAAAAGATCATGGCCGAACTGATTCCGTTCCTTGCCCCCAATCTTTTCCCGCCTCTAATCACCTCCACGTCGAAGTGGCGTAAAATAATAACAAAAAAAGTGACATTCTGAATTTGGTTTTGTGCTCTCTAAGAAACATTTGCATTTTTATCAATATTGCATCTTTGACAGTGACACATTATTTTAGAAAAAGCTGAAAAATTAAATTTAATGAAAAGTTGAGTTATTGAGGAGATCACAAGTGCTCAGAGTGTCATGAGAGCAACGAGAATGAGGGGTTTGGTTCAAATGTTACTTGTAAGCTCCTTTTAAGAAAGAACAGCATCAATGGTGAGAGAGTAAGTACCAATTCCGGCCAAGGGAAACAGGCACATAAAATGATTTCACTGTCCAACTAAAAATTTCCTGCAGTTGAAATTAGTTCTACTCTTTTAGTTAGGGTACTCGAAGTTGATGAAGACGTGCAGTTCCCAGCAATGTTTTAGCTGCTGTTACGAGCATTCATACATCAGGTCGCTATTAGGTAGTAAACAAGGGAGGTCTTCTCGTTCGACTTTATACTTATAATGAATTTGGTTTCAGAGAATAACTTTGACATTGAAGACGTCTCTCAACTCCTTCAACACTTTGCTTAGCATTTATATTAACATCTAGAAGACAGCAAGGCTTTCTAATGATTCACTGTAAAAGATACTGCACTGATAAAAAAATGCAAATGTTGCTCAAAAAAATTGTTATTTAACTCAAAATGTCATGGTAATAGTTCTTGCAAAAATAAATAACTCTGCAATATTATTGGTAATTTTGTTACGAACTTTATTTATTTTAAAAATTTTACTGTCAACTTATATATATCAGACAATGATTAAATATACAGAAACGGGAAGGAAAAAACTCTTTTATTTTCTTAACATCACCTGATTGTCGATTAACATCCAGAATATACCCGTCGTGTCTTAATATCTACAACGCTTTGTAGTCAAATATCATGAGAGCCACATCGTGAATTTCGTGTTGTGGCCTTTTACAGGTAGTCACCACGCGTTCTGATTTTTTTGGTATTGCCACAACCCGAATAACATGTTGTGGCCGTTTTAAAGAGACCACAACAAGTTGTAGTTTTTTTTTCGCTAACTGATCGTTTTCGGTCTTTGAGCTTAACATATACTTTAAACAAGCCATCTATAGTCACAACCAGAATTCTCAGGCTATTTTGTTTATCAGTTGTGCTGATTATATTCAGAAGCTTACAAACATGTTCACTGCTTCATTGATTGGTGATAATATCTTCAAAATAATTGCTGCTCATGAAGATAGTGAAATATGTTACTATGAATTTTCAGGTCATAAGCAGAAAAGCGATAACTGTGGCTGACAGAGAACTATTGTACAGCGACACTCTATTATATTTACTATAGTCGATAAATTTCTTGGAGAAAATGTATTTTTACTCCTTATCAGAGTTCTCATATTGCAGTCACATAATATGTTTACTTGCGTTCCATACAACCATGATTAATCACCAAAACAATAATGGCAATACAAGTTGTCAAATTGTTTCGTTAACAAGCTCGTGGTTCCATACAATATGTTGAATACTCAAGATCTAACAATATTTTTGTAAGAGATAAGAAACGGACCTACTGTTTCTCCGGCAACATGTGATTCTCTTGACGATAACTTGTTCATGAGAAGCTACACAATTTCAATATTCATCTTACAATATATTACATAGATAGAACTAAAGAGCTTGTAACCAAGGAATTAAAACCATGTCGGTTGCTTATCAATTTTATAACGCTGGGTTGATTAATCTCAAGAACAAAATAATGAAGCATAAACAATAGAGGTTCTGAATAATTTCCTTTGAATGGCTCAGCAGGAGAGCAGCAGAGATTTGTACAACACGCTAGCTTTGTAATCTACACGGACGGACAGACAAAATTCCGCGAGCAAGAACATTTTTAATTTAACCTGATTTGATTTAATTTAATTGCGATGAAGCGCATTTTCCGGTGGCAATTTCCCTACACACCCATTTGCCCTTTTCTCTCTAACTTTTATCTTAAGTTCTTTGAGTGTAATTTCCCTACCAACCTACTTTTGTCCTTTATGAATTTTAATTTTAAATTCTTTCAGTGTAATAGACTTTATTAGCTAGTATGAATACTCCCCCCAATTCCTCCTCTATCTCTGCGGTATACTCTAATCCGGCCCGCGAGATTCATCACACTTTTACAAAAAAAGAATTTATATTTAATTTTTAGTGTTATATATTTCTTTACAATTTGCGTTTAGTATCATTATTATTATGTTATATATGTTTACATGTAAGAATAATAGTAAACACAATAATAATAACTCATTATGTTTAAATTATTCACTCCAAAAAAATGTCTAAATCTAATATGGGGATAAATAATTTTATATGTGGCCCGCGGAGTTATAAAGCATTTCCAAAGTGGCCCGCAAGATCATTTGGGTTGGCCACTCCTGCTCTAATCCATTGAGTAAAACCTCATAGTCTAGCACTCCTTCCTTTAACCAAGACTGAGCCTGGTCCCGTTGCAGCAACCTGGCCCAGCGTGCTGACCCATAAACGCTTGCTGACACACTGGCGGGTAAATTATCACGTTTTCCTATTAAAATATTGTTATTGGTTAAAAATCAGATTGTTCTGTTGAATGGCCCTTTTGAAACCCGAATTATTATTTGGTTAGAATATTTTTATTTCTGATGTGCAAGAAACTGTGTTGTACATCATAGCCATCTCAAAAATGTAGAGGGATTCTGTTAGTAATGTAATACGGCTGTAATTCGAGGTAACTGATGTTTAACTGTAGCACCCTCAAGACTTCGAAAACGTCTCCTATAATTTAGGTGTTTTAAGTGGATAACTTACTTTAGTAGGATACATTGCTTAATTCTGTTGAGCACATTGAATTGAATCCGCTGATACTGTAGTTTCACCGTAGGTATCAAAAGACTTGCTATTGTTACTAAAGATGTTATAGTTTATTCATACCTAATAAACTGTGATTGTGATTCCAGTTCGCGATATTTAGGCATTTTATAAAATTACTAACATGTTCATCATTTACTACTAGCTAACTTTAAAATCATTACTCTTTTTAAATAATTACTATTGACTTGCTGATCATCACCAGAACGTTTGATTGTATAACAGAGTTGTGGGATATTTATTTATGTAGACTAGTGTATATAATGTTACTATGGTGTCTTAAAGATTGCAGGATGTGAAACGTAATTTAAATTGGTTCTGAATACTTCTTGCTTAGCAGATGACTGAAAAAGTGCAATAGTAGTACCGGTGCGTGAAGGAGGGGTAACAAATAGGTACGAAAGCTACAGGCCAATCAGTCTGACATCAATGATAGGTAACTTAATATGTGCAACCACACCAGAGCTGACTGTGTGGAACGCAATGGGTTTACAACTCGACAGCATGTCTTTAGACAAGCATATCCATGTCAATCTCAACTAGTAAATATGCACTTATTTCTGATAAAATGGACTAGGGAAAGCAAATTCATAGTATAGCACTGTATCTTTCAAAGACTTTGGGCAGAGTTAGACCATAACAGTAGAGTAGCTTTCATAGAAAGGAACAATAAGGAGGACACATAGTCTCAGCTATATACAATGGAACAGTACTATGGCCCGATAGATATAGATAAAGACGCTTACAGGTTCAGATCAGAGCAGAGGGCGGAGGCAGGGGCGAGGCTTCGGAGTCCGGTGTTCGGGCCCGGGCTGGCCCGCCCGGGCCGGCGATAACTTCCGTGCGACGTCCGCCGACCGACCAAGTTCGAGCGACCACCGTGTTGTGGCCTCCTTTATATACGCAATTACTACTGATGTGACCAACTAACGCCACAGTTGCCTCAACATTGCCTCATCTCCGCCGATATTGCTAGAAGTCCAGGCATGGCACGCGACAGTTATGTAGAGCGCACCCCACGATTAATTTTGTAAGCAGTGACTTTATACTTTAAGCTTATTCAAAAAAAATAATTTATCCTGAATTGTGGGACGTCCTATCACTGTTAAATAAAATGTTTATATTTAAATACTATTTTTAACCTTTTAGTTCACATTACTACGAAAGAGTGATTTTAGTTTTTTAAACTACAATTTTATTTTTAACTTTTTAGTTCAGATAGTTTAAAAAGTATGTTTCTTACTGTTGGCTTTTCTTCGCCAATCTCTCTTTTTCTTTGAGTTGTAGTTTCATTTTTAATTATTATTCCCACGAGTAAAATACAATTAAATGGTCAACTCAACAAGAGAGCCAATAGCAGGGTAAACGAGGAAGGCTACTTTTCTATAATAGTACGAAGTAATGTTTCGAATACTTACTATCCAACATCACGTTAAGCGACTGCAGACAGAGAAACCTTTCTGGATAGGAGACAGCGGAAGACGATCGTCTACAGCAACCAAGGCTCGTAAATCACACCCGGGAAACTGGAGAACGATGATGATGATGATGGCTATATTGGGCGGGAAATCTCGGAAGGGTGTGGCCGCCAAATGACGAAGATTTCTGGAATCGCACCTGTGCACTAATGTCGCGGCTGCATTTGCCTAACTCAGTAATCCCAACAAGTATAGGATACGTGTAGTTTAACTTGAAGTCCTAACAATGGGTTATCCTAATCTTTTCCATTTATAATATCCGCAAAAATGCGAACCGAAATCGGGATTCGAGCAGGGAATGTCTGCTCGCCAGTCACGTGCCGTAACCAACTAGGCCACAAAGACGATTCGGAAAATGGGTGAAAATGAGCCACATCTTTCATAAGACGGTTAAATCACTTTAGTGTTTTCACTGTCAAAGTAATGATATTACCAAGACATAGATATGAAATTATTGAATTGTCATCGGTTCTTAATGCATGTACAAAATTTCAGACAATTCGGACTTTCTGAAGTGGGTGAAAATTGAAATGAAATTTTCCATTACATTCAACTATTTTAAGTTTCTGACAACGTGGTAAGAGTGAAATTATTGAATTTTTATCGGTTCTTAAGTGTGCAAAATTTCAAACGATTCGGTCGTCATGAAGCGGGTAAACATTGAAATGAAAGATTCCATTACATGCAACCATTTTTCTATTGTTACCGTCAGAGTAACGAGAATAGTAGGACGATGCTAAGAGACTACTGTATTGTCAACGGTTCTTAAAACGTGTGCAAAATTTTTATGTTTTTACTCTCAACGAAATCAGAATATCAAGACGTAGCTTTGAAATTATTGTATTGTAATCAGTTATCATGAGCAAAATTTCAAACAATTCGGACATCTGGAATTGGGTTAAAATTAAATTGCAAAATTCCACGACATTCAACCATTTTTCTGTTGTTACTGTCAAAGTAATGAGATTAGCAGGATATAGCTATGAAATTATTGTATTGTCGCCGGTTCTTAATATGTGTGCCAAATTTCAAACAGCTCGGACATCTGGAAGTGGGTCAAAATGGCGTTGTAAAATTCTGTTACATTCATTCATACATACATACATACAAGTCAAGCCAACATAAAGCGTGTAAAAACTCAAAATTTGTCCAATTCGCAGATGACACAAATATATGAATTAAAAATACTCCTGATTTACCTACAGAACATATTTCAAATTGTGTCTTTGACATTATTAATAAATGGTTAACAGCTAAAGGCTTGCCTTTAAACTTTGATAATACTCAATTTATGCAATTCAGTACATAACACACATTAACACCAGACAGAGACGTAAAATTTGCAGGCCAGTCCATTCAAAAGATAGTGTGTGTAATATTTCTAGATTTGTATATTGATCATAATTTAAATGGGACGCTACATGTCTCTAACATTTGCAATTCATACAATTTCATTGGTGATCTCTGGATGAGGAAACTAGTTTGTTTTGCTTATGTACACACCTTAATGTTATGTGGAATAATATTCTGGGGCAATTCTACTCATGGAGACAAAGTGTTCAGAGCCCAAAAGTGAGTAATAAGAATTATGTGTGGGGTTAGAAGCAGAACTTCATGCAGAAATCTGTTCAAGAAGTTATGTGGTTGAGTATATATACACATTAATGTCCTTTGAAGTAAAAAATTATACTCTGTTTGAAAAAAATATTAAAATATACAATTTTGGCACTAGAAATAAAAAGGATCTTCACAAGGATTACAAGTCACTGTCATTTGTTCAAAAACGGATTCGATATTCAGGGATATATATATTCAATAAGCTCCCAACACGTCTTAAATGTCTAGCAGAAGACAAGATTAAATTCAGGAAAAAATTAAATAATTTTTAATTGACAACTCCTTCTTTGTCGAAGAATTTATTCCTAAAGTATCTACAAAATAATTACCAGTAGTATGCGTAAATGTAGTAGACGTTATTAATGTACTATGTACGCTGTGACTGTACATCTTCTGTTGTATGTATCAATTTTATTATGCAATTGTTTATGTGTAAATTAACAACTTTCCACATTCCACAGAGCCAGTCTCTTATATTGGGTCTATGGTAAATGTATATATTCAGGGGCGGATCCAGAATTTTGGTGAGTTTTGGTTAGGGGGGTGGCTTGAGTCGGCCAAAGGTTAGTATTTATAGTCTCCTCGGGCCTCGAATACTTTTTGGGAGGGGGCTTCAGCCCCCTAGCACCCCCTCCTCCCCCTGAATCCGCCCCTGTATGTATTGTATTGTATTAGAAGGGCATGCTCAATATAACTACACCTGGCAATAGTATCCATAGGTACCAAACCGATGCCAGATTCGATGTCAGACATAACAAGCCGTTCCACTCTAGACTCACTCGCAAGTTGGCAGAAGTCAACTGTGGCCGATCAAAACTTTACAGGGCCGTCAAATCTGAGTGTTGCACGGCGATTTTAGTATCTTCTCTATGCCAACTCGAATTATGGTTTACAATATAATGTTTATAATATAATATTTTTAAAACAAAGGGTAGAAAAGGATACATATCGGAAGAATGCGAACAAAATGGATGGACCAGGCGCAGAAGGACATAGAGACCAAAAATACGAGTATGGGGTAAAGATCTTCAATAGATCATAAGAAATGAAAGAGGGTACTCTTTTAAAACTAATCACAGAGCTAGCAGTTGTTTTCTAAATAATCATAACATGTAACAAAGATTATTTAAAGTATAAACTAATTTATCGAGCAAAACTTGTATACATTCTAAAACACACTTGAATTTTTTTTCAGAATAAGACAGTCAGTATCAAAACACGGTTAGAATATGGTTATTATATTTTCAGTTTGTTTAAAGAGACCAAATCGTTTTCAGAGTTACTACATTAATATAGTCTTAGATTTTGTGAAGATCTTTGATTACATGCACGCTACGGCCAGAGATAGTATATGGTATATGGTGAAGGAGGGAATGTCAAAACTTGTGTTTGTTGTATTCTTGCAGACACTTGTTGTTATTGTGTATGGTAAAAATGGATCCAGCCGAAGTTGAATTTTTAGCGGAAGATCAAATGGTGAGCATCGTGCCTAATTTCAATTTCGACAGAATACATTTAATCTCCGGCATGATAGGACCTTTCAGAGCAGGCTTGCCGGTTAATGTCCCGTTGTGGATGGCTTTAAATCTGAAACAGAGGCGAAAATGTCGTATTGTTGCACCAGACTGGATGACTGTCGAAAAATTACAGGAAGTGAAAGAGGAAGAAAGTCAATCAAGGTTTGTAACTCTTCAAGAGCTATATATTCGACGTGTTAGGTGTCATAACCTGATAAACTTGAATAATACGTGGATGGATTGAATGATCTTTATCTTTTAAAACATGTCAGGAAACAATACATACCTCCACTGTAATCAGTGATAATTCTTTTAAAGGTTATTCACGAGAATGCCAAGTGAACACTATATGGTGGAAGGGCATCTTCTTCTCGGTGCAGCAGCTGATGACATACCAGACGCCGAAGAAATTCGTACAGTTTTGAAAGTGAGTGTTTTAAAATGCTTGTAGGTATAATTTTTGTTTTCTAAATTTATTTTATTGTCAATGACTTGTTCATATTTAAAAACAAAAAATCAGAGTCTTATCTTGAGTTACGTACTTTCTAATTCCGATTACAGCAAATTCAACATCCCTCCTCCGCTGAAATCCTCTCCCCAACACCACTAAAAAACACACATTGTTCAGACAACTGGTACAAAATGTTCTTATTGTGTTTAATTATTGTCATTTTTGTTACAGTTTTCAAAGACTGAAACTTTTTTTTGAGTTTTAACAATCATTCTGCTTAGATCTCGCAGTTCCTTTTGACTTTGAAATTTCAAGATCCTTCTCATTTTGGTATCAGTAAAAATTAATTATACAGTACAGTTGAATAAATAGTTCATTACTTCAACAAGATTATGTTTACAGTCTAATCTTTACTTACATACAAGTAAACATTCCAGACAAAAGCCAATTGAAAGTTTGAGTCACAATGAGAGATGTAAAGTAAAATTTAACGTAAGGAAAAAATGGATTTAAGAAAGTGTTTAAGCTGGCTTATAAAACTTTAAAAATCATCAGTTTACAAGATCTAGATCTATAAGGTACCCACGGAATTACATTATGCTATGTTAGTGATGGCGCTGTGCTCCAACATTCCCATTTCTTGAATTTTTTTGTAAGATCTTGAATAGTACTTTCAGCACAGTTTCGCCACCCACCTACTCCTGCCCTTCCTGACTTTAGATTTTTAACTTTCATTTTTTTTATATATTAGTTGATTCCAGTCCCTGACTCCTTGCCTAAACAGAAAATTTTCATGTTCCCTTACATCTTAAATCAAGTATCAGCTGTGGTCATGGTCATCTCTTCTCTCCCATGCACTATTACTCCAATATCCATCCAAACATTATCACTACTAAACACTTTCCACATTCCAAGCACTCTCTTTACTCACTTCCTGTCTTCCAACCCAGCTACTCTTATCATGTCAGTTAATAATTGCCTTCTGTAGTAATTTCCACAAATAAATCCAGCTGCCCCCCAGCTCCTAAATTTGATGGCCAAAGTGTGGGTCACCAACATATTCAAGCAGTGATCCTACCAATTTTGTAGCCCAACTCCCTCACTTCCTTGACCGGTATGTCTACTCAGCAGCCCCTCAAATAAATGATTTTGAAACCTCTCGCTACTACCTGCCCAATGTATCCTTCCAAATTTTGTTAACTATTGTAGCCTATGTTATCCTAAGGTCTTCAACATACAATTTTTCCTCCATGCTACAATCATTGAAAACCTGGGTAATATCTAGATCGCATACCGCTGCAACCATTTACCGCCTCGCGATGTAAACACTTCCGGATGGAGAGACTATGACGTCACTACGGTGCTCAATGTGATGTATACGTTCCGCTCGCAGCTTTAAATGTCGCTAACGGGACCTTCCACGGAAAGTAGTCCATCACTAATACGTCTCATATCGAGAAATAGTTAATTTTACACCAGTAATACAGGAATAAATTCATTTGCGATTAGGTTCTGATGCAGCCTGGACCACACTGAAACATAACTATTGAATACCATATTGCGGATACCTAACTTCTGTCGTATCTATGTCTGTTACTTTCGTTTACGTAGTAATGCAGCCTGGACCATAGTGAAACGTAACCGTCACACACGATATTGCTGATACCCAATTTTCAAATCGCATCTATGTCTGTTAGTATGGTCCAGGCTGCGTAACAACCTAAACACAAATGGTTATTGATGAAATTCTTTTTCTAATAAATATTTTATATCGTATGAATGATTATAATAGCAATTTCAGCCACACGATGAAATATAGAAGAATGGAATCAATTACAAATCAATGGAATTGTGACTAATAATTACAGCAACGTTACTAATGACATTACTGGATGTTACTAATGAATCATATCAGTATGGAATGTTGTTGATATTTTAATAATATTATTAACGTTGGAAGTAATAATTTTCTTTAACATTTTCAATCTGTAATTTTTTTTTAATTATTATTACTGTTGGTTGCGTTAGGTTCTATGGCCTCACATGTATTCACAAATCGACCGAAGGCTAACACGTCACATGTAGTGACGTCATACTCTCTCCATCCGGAAGTGTTTACAACGCGAGGTGGTAAGTGGTTGCAGCGGTATCGCAATCTAGATATTACCCGAAAACCTTAACCTTTATTTAAACTTAGTCTTTTGCCATTTGTTTTCATTCAGTTTTGACCTACTCAGCTACATATCCTATGCAGATCCCAATGCAGCTGTTCAGTCCTTTCCAGTTTTAATCCTATTATATAACATTTTCATCTGCAAAAAAACCTAACTTCTGACAGTAAACTGTCAACACAATCATTCATTAGAATAATGAGTTACTATGGGTCCAATAAACTGTCCTGTGGCAAACACATTTTCTCATCCACCTTTTTTGATACTACGTTTTCTGCTCTAACTCCTTGCTTTTTACCCAGCAAGACAATTTTCAGTCCAATGGTTTCTATCTCATTTAAAACCATTTTATGGATCACTTTGTAAAATGCTTTTGAAAGATCTAGAGATCTAGTATTACACTATTAACTTGGCCTCCCTTGCATATTTCATCCAAAGCATCTTGCTTATTGCCCAGCAGCTGTGAATCTTATAAATATTACTTTGTATAAAAATTAATAATATGTCGATACAATTAAACTTTTTTGTTTCTTTTTATGTTTTTACTACCAGAGTACCCAGCATTGCCTGGTCTAATCAGGATTGATTTATCTGTACACTATTTTTACATTTCCGAAATCATGTGAACTTCAGTTTACATTTTTGTCCAGGTTCCATTTCAACCTAATCACAACATTTGTTATAGTTGCTGCTTGATAATTGAAACATGTACCATCCACACAATAATACATGTACCACATACATAAATCTGTATCTGATGTATATCTGTTTATTCCATCTTTATGCAGAAAATGCAGATTTTTAATGGGTTATAACACACAAAGTTTGGTGGCTGAACAGCTAAAGCTTTGGCTTTGCATTCGTGAGGACACCAGTTCGAATCCCTGGCTGGGCATCCAGATTTGGATTTTCTGTGGTTTCCACAAATCACTTCTGGCGAATCCCTGGGTGCTTCCTTCAAAAAGGCCATGCCCCAATTCATTCCTATTCCTTGCTCCCAGTCCCATCCTACCTCTAATGACCTCAATATCAATAAGGCATAAAGCCATAAGTAAAAACTTTTAAAAAAATAAAACAAAAAATTAAAAAAAATAGCCAGGGTTATAACAACTTGAAAGCTTGGAGTCCAAGTTAAAATATGATGTCCAAGTTGACATACATTATGACACATTTATTTTGTTAATAATCTGGCATAACTTGTAAACTGCTGAATCGATTTTAGCCAGATTTAAAATTGTGAGTTTGTATAAAGATAACTGAAAATTAACAGGGGATAAATGGAGAAGGGTTGGGCTTTTTCAAACCAAATGTAGACAGTATTTTTCTGTTTGTTTTAAAGTATTCATCTTCAAAATTGGATAGAAACAGTAGCTTTGTATAAAGAACATTGACAAAAATTAAGTGGGTGCAAATGGGGAGAGGAGTTGAGTTCATGTAAGTGTAATGTAACAGTATTTTATGTATACATGTGCAAAGTTCCATCAATATCAGATAAAAACTGTGTGTATGTATAAAAAACATTATCAAAATAAAGGGAGACAGGTGTAGGGCTTGGCAAACCAAATGTAGATTGTATTTTTCTGTTGAAAATGTGTGCAAAGTTTCTTCAACATCTGATAGAAAAAGGGGGCAAAGGGTTGGTTTTTGTATTTCTTCTTTCTTGTCAGAATCCTTCTCCATCCAAAAAATACATGTATGTGCCAACTTTAATGGAGATCTGTTCAACATCCGTTTTTATATATAAGATCGTCTGAATGCCATACATGTTACTGCTAATACCATTTTTTTAAACTAGTTTCTTTCTTCATAGAAATTTCTGATGTGTTTGCACAGCAACCTCTGCATCAACTTACCTACTGCTGATTACAAACATATTGGCCTGTAATTTTCACCTTGTCTCCATTCCTTTGTGGACTACTCACTTTTTCAGTCCTCCAGTAAGTGACATATTTCCAGACTCAATCTGAATGATACTACAAGGGAATGTTCAATTAATACATCTACGTGGTAATAATATGCTCTCCAGCCAATTTTCATTACTACCTTTTTGGTGAGGATACTTCTCTGATTTACATCCTTTATCCCTAAATGGTATTACCTAATAGTCTCATTAAACTAGTTAGTTAATATCACTACTTTTTTTAAAAAAAATACGTAGTTTCTTCTCTAATCCTTTCCACAATTATCTAAATACTTTCCTTTCCCTCTCAGTTTTCTAACGTAGCAATAGAAATATCTAGAGGCATCATTCAGTGACCCCTCCCCCCATCCTTCCTTGTACTTAGCACCACTGGAAATGAAAAAAAATTTCATTGAACTCTTTCCTCCTACTCACTTTCCACATATTGAACCTTTCCCTAAAATATCTTTTCAGTTCTAAGATATGCGAGATATGTGACTTTTTATAATTGTACCTATAACCACCCATTTTCAGTTTTGGCCAATGGTTCACTGAATCTTGTAATATCCAGTAGAACTGCTGCATGATCACATATTCGGTCCGTAACCTGAGGTCGCACAAAATTATCATCAGGCTATATTAGAAAAATACCCAATATGTTTGATTTAATTTCATTTAATTGCAATGGAGCACACGCTCCGGTGGCAATTTCCCTATATCCCCATCTTCCCCCTATCCTGCACCCACCTACATTTGCCCTCTACAAATTTTATCTTTAAATTCTTTCAACGTTTTCGGTAAATTATTCATCATTTCTCTTGGTAACTCATTCCAGTCCCTGACACCCTTACCTAAAAAAGAGAATCTTCCCACACCCTTGTACCTGAAATCGACTGCCAGCTTGTGGTCATGGTCATCTTTTCCCTTCCATGCACTACTTTTCATACCTACTCCAATGTCTTTCCATGCCCCATTGCCAGTATACGCCCTGTACACTCCCATGACCCTCCTCATCATCCTCCTGTCTGCAGTGAATCCCATTCCAGCTCCTTTATCATCCCTTTGTTTTTTTGTTTTTTTTTTTTTTTTTTTTTTGTTAACAGTTTAACATCCCTTTTTAACAACGTGGTCTTTAGAGACGGGAAAGGATGGGGGCAAGGAATGGGAAGGAATTCGGCCATGGCCTTTTGAAGGAAGCATCCCGGCATTCACCTGGAGTGATTTGGGGAAACCATGGAAAACCCAAATCTGGATGCCCGGACGGGGATTCGAACCGCCGTCCTCCCGAATGCGAGGCCAGAACGCTATCCGTTACACCACCATGCTCGGTCCTTTGTTTTGTGCCTATCTACTTGTGTAAATCCTCCTTTCCTCATTAACATGTTTACAAACCTCTCTGTTATTAATCTTATTTGCTTCCCAGCCCATACCTGGTAAATTTTAATCCCCACCAATAATTATCATTCACCACTCGCCTTTAAACTCACAGTATGGTTTTAATTTCTTCTCAAGGACCTAATCTCAGTCATTCGCTCTTATACTATGGTAAGCAGCCAAGGCCCTCATTTTTTTTCCTTGTGTTTGCCCCCTCACCTGTCCTTAGAAATTAACTTGTGACCATAATCTACGAACAATGGTGAATTGTAGTAGTCTTTAATAACCTGTGTAAATACACATCCACCAATTCCTCTTCTAATACACCCTATAACGGTCAGGGAAAACCTCATTGTCTTGGACCAACAGACTATCTATACAAGTATTTGTGGTGTGAGCATCTCTCTTAAATTGCCATACCTTATTACTTCCTTGCAGTTCACTAGTAATAGTATAATAACTGCTTTTGTCACATATTCATGTGTCTACATTTTCTTTCCTTGCCTCAGATTGTGGCAAGACTGTGTGTACACACAAAACAGACACAAACACATGAAAAATTGTAATTACCAGGTTTCTACCACCTCTTTAGCTGTGGAACATGTCAGAGGATGGGTGCTGTAAGTTTAAACAAAGAACAGGCAGTAGGAGAAAATTTATCGGATAAGTCGAACTGCCATAGAATAGAATATCTAGAGGCATCATTCAGTGACCCCTCCCCCCATCCATTGGAAGGGAAATGAGAACTCCAAAAGAAGCCTATGATCTGGATTGCCTGCATCCTACAATCAAACATTGGGGAGATTCCATTATGATTTGTGCAACTATGTCGTGGTATTCAGCATGGCTCCATCTTATGACATTCTCTTCCATGGCCACATGGAGGAACAGTTCCTCAGCAAAATTCCTAAGTGTGGCTCAGATAAATAGATGATATGCAGAGGTTGGACAAAGTAATACGAATACCATGGTATAGAGTACAGGTTGTTGCATGTTGACACCAGTACTTCCGTGTGAATACTGTGACGCGCATGTACGATGTATTTGGCATAGCAGGTCTTGTAGGTTATGTGTCAGTGTATTATACGCTTTATTCTGTGATGGTTATAACAAGTGATCGGTGAAATGTGTGATCTCTGAGACTTCGAAAGAGGGCAAATAGTTGGAGCTTGGTTAGCGGGAGTGTCTGCAATGTAGAGAGCTGAACTGTTTAACATCTCACTAGCGACAGTATCCACGGTAATGACAGAATACACAAAACATAGTAAAACGTCATCGGTGAAGAGGAATAATGGACAAAAACCAACAGGATTGTGGCCTGACAACATAAAACTACCGCAGCAAAAGTGACAGCAGAACTCGACACACACCTGAGTAATACAGTACGGCGGGAGCTAAATATAGCTATCATTCATGGAAGGGCTGCAATTGAAAAACCCCTTATAACGGCAACCAACGCTAAGCTGCAAAACAAGTGGTGCCACGTTCATAAAAACTGGACACTTGATGACTGGAAGAATGTGGTATGGTCAGATGAATTATCATTCACATTCTTTCCTACTAACGGCCAGGTTTATTTATGGAGAACTCCAAAAGAATCTTAAGATCCGGATTGCCTGCATCCTACAGTCAAGCATGGGGGAGGTTCCATTATGATTTGGGCAACTTTATCATGGTATTCAGGTGGTCCTCTCATTCACATCACTGGCTGTGAGTGAATATCTCAACATCCTCAATGATGAAGTTTTTACTATGACTAGCATACTGCTGCCAAACACTGCCATCATCCAAGATGATAATGCACCCATAAACCCAGCCAAAAAGGTTCTGTCCTGGTTCAAGGAGCATCAGAATATGATCAAACATCTTCCTTGGCCAGCACAATTGCCAGACCTTAACATAATTGAACCATTGTGGGAAGTTTTAGAGCAGAGGATAAGGAGCAAATTTCCACTTCCAACATTATTGAAGCAATTATAAACTATTCAAACACTCTACGAATCTGTTCTGTGAAGAATTGCAGCTGTTCTGCAGCAAAAGGTGGCCCAACTTCATATTAATAACTCAGTAGTATGTAATTGTCAGTTGTTCATATTATTTTGTCCAATCCCTGTATTTATGATCAGGACTCATCTTCCACCACGATCCACATTGATGAAGGGTTAGAAACCTGATATTGCAATTTTTCATGTGTTTTGTCTGTTTCGTGGCTCCACACCATACATCCATCACCTGAGGTAAGGAAAGATAAAATAGACCCATGATTTAACAAAGTTGAAGGAAGGAGGGCTGCGGTACTATATAAAAAAAACACTAAACAGACATGCACAAAACAATGTTTCAGGCACAGCCCTTTCTTGCAATTAGTTTTACATTTCTAATTTTTTCCAGTTAAGTGCAGAATTAGTTGAATTGTTAAATTCATGATTCATTTACTGCTGTATTTTTTTCCTTTTGTTGTGTATTTAACTGAGATTACTGGAGATTGTAATTCCGTCATAATACTGCAACAGTCAAATGCAAGACACCACTGGAAATACATTCCGACATACATTTAAAGCTGTCATCCTGGTCCAGGGTGTATTACATCCTAATTTTTGCTTGGAAATAATTTTCCAGGCTGTATTACAATCGAATTACTGGTTGAAAATAATACATCTTGCGACTGACTACAGCAGTATTATGACGTCATTATTGAATGATATTGCGGAGTTACGATCTCCAATAGATCCTAATAACCGTATTTGTTATCTCTCCACAGGACATTTGGGACTCAAGAATGTCAAAATTGAGAACTTCAGTTGATGCTTTGTTTAAAAATGACAGTACACATGCTAAATTGGGACATTTGACTGCAATGGAAATCAATACTGTTAGACCTTTGTTACCTCATTCTTTGGATCAACTTAACAGACTGCAGAAAGTAAGTAACCAGAATGCTCTCTGTAGGTTCCCCTAGATGAATGTTGTATGAATTTTAACACACTATAATTTTTTACCACCTTCTGTATAGACTCTTGATTGCATTTGGTCATCCTCTATGTTCTCAGGGTGTGCCAGATATCCAGCCAAGTGTTTCACAAGATATGTCACAGTGAGATGTCATTTGTGAAAACTTGTGAAGAAAAAGTGCATGAAAATACAAAGAGAAGTGTGTATTGGAGGAATGGAGAGGAAACGTCAAGAATACAAATGTGGTATACCATGATTGGATCTCACTGTGGTTTTTGTTCTGTTCTGGATGCTATTAACATTTTTTATTGTCATGCTTACCTGACAGTGTTTTTATTCCTTTATGAACATACTATGTTTTTGTTTTTATGTATTCACACAGTCTGTTATTTTTAACATTAAAATTGTTGTATATTTTAGTTATGTTGTTACTGGTCAGTTCAATCAGTGCTGTTACCTTAGGAGAATGTGGTAGTGTGGACCATTGCTAGTAGGCATGTTTTTGGTGAAGAAGAGAAGGAAACGTATATTTCAGAACATTTTATTGTCATCTCACATTCCTCTTCTCATTTCTGCCCATTGAAAATTTGTGTACCCCACATATTTTGCTAGAGGGTTTGGTTCGTTTTGAGGGTAAGTAGTAACATTCTCAGCCTGCACAGAGATCACAATGGCATCAATGCATTCTTTATTGTGATGTTAGCACAAATGTTGCAGTTACCAATGTCAAATTCCATTTTTTTCTGTAATTTTGTCTATTCGGCTTTTTAAATCAGACGAATATTGTATTTCTCATCGAAATGGATAAACTGGAATATTATTCCATCGTAAAAATCTTTTTCTTTTTTTTTTTTTTTGACAGTTTGCAGCCAACAAAAATTCATCAAAAGTTAAGGAATCTGCTTCTACATCAATCAACACTGATGAAAAAGGCAACTGAATTTATAAGTTGTCATAGATCTCTTGATAGGCTTGAAGGACAACTAAAAACTGCAATCGCAGGTGAAAAAATTTAGAATGTGTACAATATGGTTTTATTCCAATAGTGGGTAAAGGTATAATATGTAACTAAGGCCACAGGCATATAGACAGAAAGGGTGTGCTACATTCTTTATCAAGAATTAAATATGAGAAAGCTATAAGTATACAGGGACACTTGCTCACTAAGCTGCTTTGGCGATTGGGAAATCTAAGGTATATGAAGTACGAATACTGGAATATCCACCCAATCATCAGAATGGGCATCCTGTAATTCCATGTCTAATGTAACATCCAGACTTGGTTTTTGGTTTTTTCATGGTTACCCAATATGCCAGAATTATTCCTTTATAAGGCATGGCTGAATGCCTTCCTGTTCCTTGTCCCCAGTCCCTTCCTGCCTCTAATGATATCAATGAGGCATATGGCCATATTGCCCAGTATATAGTTCCAGCTATTATAACCATATCATTACTAAGTTAAAATGCCTTAACAAAAAGAAATAGGTCCTGTGTAGCTGTTAATATTCTCTCATTTTTCATTACTCAGCAATATGTTGTCTTTAAATGTCCTAACTTTTGACTATAGACCTACAACAGAGTCGCTCAGCATACTAATGAATAATAATGTTTTCGATTAAATACCCAGTGGCAATCCTTTTCTTGCTTTTATTTCTTCTGGTACCACATTTCATACCCAGTGGTAATCCTTTTCTCACTTCTACCTCTTCTGATACTACATTTTATACCCTGACTGTTTGTTTTCTACCTCTTAAAAGTTCCCCCTCCAAATAAGACACTTTTTGACTTGCACATTGTTTTAACTTTGTTCAACATTCTGTAACTCTGTGAGATGCCTGGAACAGGATCTATGCTCTGCCCTAAATCCCCCCTCCCCCCACCTTTGCTTTGTCTATTTCATCCTGAATGATATTCATGTTAATAACCTCTCCTAAACCCATGTTACTGATTTACAAACCATTTTCTTACAGCTATTCGTAATGTGGTTAGATACCAAGATCTCCATCAACTTTCTTATCACTGTGGTTAAACTTCTTTCTCTGAATCGTATATGGTATTGTTGTCAATAAGTACTACCCCTTTTTCATGGGTGGTGCATTTGTCACACCCGACATGTAGAATTGCTAGTCATTCTGCCATGTTGTTTCTGAAGCAAATTAATTTGTGTATTTCTAAAAGCAGTAAAATTAAATATACAGTTACTAAGTTTTGATTCTGAATCAATTTCATTCCAAGTTTTTAAAGTTTGCAGCCACTCTTCTGACTCAACTCTGCAACTAAAAGATGGGTCACAGAATTTAAATGCTGTATCCAAAAAGTACAACCGTACAAATTATTGAACAAATGCATATTGTTTTGGATGACTATCTAGTTAAAAGGTGTTGAATTATTAAAGATATAGGCATTTCAAAAGAACATCAGGACATGTTTTATGTGATTACTGATCATCTTGAAAGCTTTGTGGAAAATCTCTGCCAAATGCAAATAGCAAATCAAAAATGCATTTGTTCAAAACTTGATGGATAGTGTTTGGAAGCTTTTAACAATATTATAAGTAACAGTGTGCTTTGATTTGCAATTTCTGACGAGACTGTGATTTGCCTATGGAAAACAGTACAGACACAAGTTGTTAAATGCCAATAGAAAGCCCATAACTCACCCGTGCCTATGTTTGTGGGATTGCAGATCAGTTTAGCATCTGAAAGGTAAAAAAAAATCTGTTTTGTTATATCTGTAAACTGAATGGAAAATAAAAAAAACATTTTTGGTCGAAATAATGTTGGTCATCTGTCCCTTCCACGGACTACTACTAATTCTTCCATCCAGGCCTTATCACCTGAGTATGCCTTCAGACTCGTATACATGAGCAATAAACTTGTAACACTTATTGTTATCAAGAGACAATCGCACGTCTGAGAGCAAACTGTAGACACTTCAACTGTTGCACGACATGTGACAGATATGAGGCTTTTGTTCAATGCAGACAATCATTCTGCGACTCTCAGAGAGTGCATTGTAGTGTTCAGTGTGCCAAAACTTTTTCTGACATGTCCTGAGAGAAAATGTCAGAAGAAAAAAGTCATGGCGTTAAAGTGAAGCATTTGCTTAAATTTCAGAGTGGGAAGTATTGGCAAATGTGTGGTATGTAAAAAGTAAATCATACGGCAACCAAATTAAAAAGCGAAGTTTTCTACAGTAATTTTCTTCCAATGAAGTAAGCAGGAAATTGCAATATTTTAGGACACAGTTTCATTCAGAAGTAAAAAACATCAGAGCAAAAGAAATGGCGATGTAACAGATGATACATGTCAAAGTATGTTCAAGTTTTTCGGCGCAGTAAAGGTTATATCCTGCTGCCATTCAGACCCATTAACTACTTACTGATAGTATAATGTTTTTGAGGTTTAAATAAAATTTCCAACTGAAACTTGTTCATTTTCACTATTTCATACATTATTTTGTATTCTACACACTGCTATCCAAAACAGGTACATTAGAGAGTGGTATATGCAGGAATTGTGAAAACAAAATATCAGAGTAACTTTTCCCTTTTACAAATAACACATTTTCTTAGCTGTATCTAAAATCCTCAGTGTCACACGAAGCCTTTCACTTTCTGCAATGGTCTGCCACATATTAGTGACCTTTTGGTTTTTACTAATTCCAGTAGGTACTCAAGATCCTCTGCGATCATTTGCAGAAAGCTGTCAATCTGTCGAAAATCCTGTAACCTCAACTCACATTATAGTGTCTGATGAATACCCAGCTACCCTTTCATAATATCCACTCTTTTGTCCAAGCCTTGCTTTTCCTACTTTTTTTCTTTTTGCTTTGACAAAAGTAATTGAAACTTCTAAAGCAGCAAGTAACTGGGTTATTCTGGTCAACATGTTTTACTACTCAGTGTTTGTTCTCATTTGTTGCTACACAAGTGTCCCGTGTAAACATGTGAGAGCAGAAAAGACAATTCTCTCAGAAGAAAGCATCCCTCAATAACTTATTATTGCCTCAGTGTAAACAGCTAAGCAATTTGATTCTGAAATATGTGTCACAAGTTTATTTCTCGCGTATAAACACCCTTATTCATTCCTAGCACTCTCTTCACACAAATCTTGTCTTGCAATGACTCCCAATTCATCCGCTTTATCATATCTGTTGCTAAATGTGGCCTGCAGTATTTTCTGCAGATAAATGCAACGCAAAGAGATTAGCTTTGGTGCTGAGCACCCTCTGCCACCCACAATTTTGTGAATTGCAGAGTATATATGTAGATGTAGATAAATGTAGCTGTCATGCTTTGTGTTCCTACTCCTGTGTTTGCTACTCAGAGGTGAACAAGGTGGGAATAGCAATGGTGGGGGAGGGGAGGGGAAGTAGACAATTTATTATTGAATTATTTGTTTTTGAAAAGGCACACATCTATTTTTCGGCAAAATTGTGTTTTGTCATATTTGAGTTCAAGAAATGTAGGCATATTTAATATTAAAAGGGTGTGTTCCTGACTGTACAATCCTGTAGAGAGTTTAAATCTCATATATATTATTGAAAGGTCTTTTGACCTAAGAGATGTTTAATTTTTCACACCAAATATTATTACCATTCTTAAAAGTCTGCTTACATTCTTCCATTGAAATATGAACCATTGAGTATAAATTGACTTTTCATTAAAAAAAATATTTTCCTATGAATTTCCTTGGTTTATTATTGTAAAAGCTGGTTATTATCATTTTTAAGCCCTTATTATATTTTAATTGATTCTTGTAAAATTTTCAAATGTTAACAAATGCTCTTTCAAAACTAAATGAATAAATTATGGAAAAGTATAGTCTCTAGAAAAACTAAACAAGATGATGAAATAAAATACAAACAAAACAATTTGGATCAGAAAGTATACAATGAAATAAGAGGCAAGCGAAAAGGAATTACAAATTAGGATAGGGAAATGAACCACTGCTTATCTTTTAAATGATGGCTGTGTGACATTAAAACATATAACAGACACGAACACATAAGACATTGAAATTTTTTGGTTTTAGCCCTTCATCAACAAGTAAAATACTGTGGAGGGTGAGTGCTAAAAAAGACTGCTTCACATAGGCAATCTTTCAATATCTTTCACGTTTGTGTCTGTTACATGTGTTCATACCATACATCCATCATATAAAAAGTAAGCAGTGCTTCATTTTGCTATCCTAATGTGGTGTGTTAATTTTTTATTTTCTACCTCTAGGCTCCATCCTTCTCTATCGATGTTTTCTGCTTGTAAACGAACATCCCCCATCATCAGGATTCACTTCTCTTGAACTTCCTGGATATGCATCCCCAACACTATCTCCACCAGATCTCTGCCCCACTTCATCTCCAAAAACTACTACTGCTTTAATTCCAAGTTTATCACCAGATACACTGTGGTGCCACATCTTATGCGAACCTCTTTTGGAGTCATCTGGATGAATACAAGGGTTGTTATTTATATTTCTGGCCTAATAATGAAAAAAATTATTTATCATCAATATTAGTTTTATTGTTTCTCAAAATATTCTCTGTGAAGATCATGTGTTTGAACCAATTTTCAAAGCACTTTTTCCACTCCGACGGAGGTAACTCGAGAACATGCGTCTTGAATGCATCAACCGCTTCTTCGGGTGTCGAAAATCGTTGACCATGTAATTTGTTTTTGATGTGTGGGAATAAAAAGAAGTCATTGGGTGCCAAATCAGAGCTGTACAAGGGATGACCCATCAACTCGGTGTTTTGACTGATCAAAAATTCATTTGTTTGAACCGATGTGTGACAGCTCGCGTTGTCGACTTTTTCAAATTTCTCCAAAGATTTCTGGTAAACAAATGGTCATGTGCCATTCAGAGTTGACCTTCCTATGTTGCTCTAATGCCACTGTCGCCACGTGACCGGTAATGCCGAAGAATCAGGCAACCATTTGCTTTGATGGGCTTCTTTCCATGAACAACTTTTGTCAGATTTGGCTCGTCTTGGAAGGCCCATGCAGTCGATTGCTGTTTTGTTTGGGCTCATATCCATGATTCGCCACCTGTGTGGATGTTATACACAGCCTTTGGTACATCTTGAACATATTTTTTTTTTAACATTTCCTTGCACCAATTAACACGAGCTTCCTATTGAGTGTTTGTCAGATTATGTGGGATCCAACGCGAACGAATCTTTTTTACGGCCAAAGATCGTGCAATATTTTATTGATACTTGTCATACTAATGCCCAAAGATACCTCAATCTCATGGTATGTCACATGACGATCTTGCTTTATCAGTTCACGCACAGCATCGACGTTTCCTGACAGAACTGCCGATTTTCTACGACTCTGACAGAATTCATCCTGAAGCAAACTTCGGATATGATTGAATTCGTTTATACCAGTTTTTTTACAGTGTTATATGATGGTGCTCTATCGCCGTATAAAGAATTAAGCTCATCGATGCACTCTTGTCTTGATAATCCATGTCCAAAGTTGTGAAAAATAATCGCACCAAAATCTTCATGAGTTAATTCCATTTTTCGCCCGAGATGAATTTTTAAAGTTACTGTGAACAAAAAATCGCGCTCAAATGACACATTGTTACAAATAAGGCTATGTTCAACAATTTCAATGTTTTCAATGGAAACGTCAGATGACGCATGGCAACACTTATTGTTGCCAAGGCCTGAAATACAAATATCAACCCTCTAATTGTTGAAGAAATACTTAGTCTCCTTGTATATTTCAGAAATATAGATAATATATTTTTGAACTGGGCCCACAAGGAAAACCACCTCCTAAATTTCCTCAGCATTGGACATTCCATCAGCTTCACCTGGACCTACTCCAGCTTTGCCTGAACCTACTTAAGCTTCACTTCTACCTACCAAATTTACAAGAGTACATAAACTTCAACAGTTGCCGTCCCTTCCACATAAAACATTATTTTCAATACAGCATTACAGTTCATGACAGACATATCTGTTCCAATCCTGAGTCACTTTCAAGGTTTTTACAGAACATAAAACAAGTCCTCATTTCCTGCTGCTATCTCCCCTGATGTTGTGCAAAAACAAATCTCTCATGCTACCACCCACCATTCCCACATATCTCGTTCTGCATCCCCAATGGCTGACTGCACCATATTCATAACCACTTCTCTCCTGGTCTTAATACCATTTACCAAATCCTTCATTGTAGTCATGACTTACTATATTCCTTCCTGAAATGCGCATCCTTTTTACCAAAATCCTACACACTGCCACATGCATATTCTTCAGCAGACTGTCCAATCTCAAGAACATATTGATTCTCAAATACTCACCCTATACTATCAAGTGAGTCTTTCCCATGCAATAGATCATGCTGAAAAACTTACAGCATGCAGCCCTATCTATTATAATCTTACCAAAGGCAAATCCTTTCCTATTATTTGACATGTCACTTACCTTACAAGCCTCATTTACCAATTTACCTGCAGTCACTGTACACATTCTTTTATATGTCTAACCACAAAGCAACTGCCTATCAGGATTAAAGGCCGCAGGCAAATATTTTATGCTGGCAATCTAAATGATCCAGTGGCAGATCATGCCAGTTCCCACCACTCACAACTGTTTAAAAGTCGGAGTATTTTACTGAATTTTTTTCTATTCTGTTTATCTTTTTTTCGATCAATCGTTACGGAAATTATAATTATTGATGGTCAACTTCTTTCCACACCAATGCCATCCCCGCCCTTCACGCTTAGTTTGTCTTTGGTTTTATCATATGGTGTGTGAATATCTGATCCCATTGTCAAACATCCTCCTCTAATCATGATTTAGGTTTATACCTAAATATTGTAGTGTGTTCACATTTGTTTAAAATGTCCATCTGTGGCAATTATGAGTTTACTATCCCTTTTCTTCATCATAAACAAATTACTTACTTAAATAATTGTAACAGATTGATATGTATACATTGATCATATCAGAAAAATACTTATTATTAGACTTGGTGGTACCTTGTTCAGTGGTAAAGATTTTTCCAAAAAAATATCAATCCTAAAAGGATGGCAGCATTTGATTTTTTCCATTTTCATGGGTTATCCAATATATATCGTTTCATTTGTGACTTTCACTTCAATATTCTTTCTCCATTATTTGTCTCCAGTCAAATCTCTTCACCTGATCCAACCATCTTTTCTGTGGCCTTCCAGCAGGTCTCCTTCCTATCCCTTTGTTTTAGAGCACTAATTTTAACATATCTCTATCCCTCTCAGAAATCTCAGCCACCTGTAATCTGCTTATCTTGTCAAAGCCCAGGTTTCAGAGCCATAGGTCAATAACAGTTACTAGTATACTTTAAGAAGCAAGACTTATACTTTCTTCCCTGTGTCCCATATCCAGACAATATTCTTGATCAGATGACTGCCCTTCCTAATCAAATGTCCTTCACCTTTATACTAGTTATAACTTTGATTCCCAAGCAAACAAATTACTTGAACCGTACCAATTGCTTACTGTCGAATGGCACCTCATTTCATGAGCCAGTGTTTCGTGATATCCTTTTATCCACACTCCACATCTCCAAGCCTTGTTTGCCATAACAATCACTCATTTTTCTAGTTTTTTTCCAGATTCTGTTCTATCTCCTCTCATATCATCTGCATATGCCATCATCTCTAACTGTATTGGATTTCTGTATCTCTGAACTTCTGCAGTGACTTTAACTAAAACCACATTAAACAAAACAGGTGACAATAGATTTCTTAGCCTTACTCTCCATTCCATCTGAAACTAGTCCAAGTGCCAGTTATGTACCTCACGTGATTCTCACACTTCTTGTATAATTAGTTCCATGAATCCTTCAATAATTCCTTTCTTTTTTAGGATTTCCCATATGCTTTCCCTTCATACTTTATCATAGACCTTTTTTTTTATGTCTATCAAAACTATTGTGGTATCCTTACTATATTCCCAGGTGGAGCCCCACCCAAAGCATCTAGGTCACCAACTACAAACATTGTAATTTTGTGGACCTTTTTTAGCTCTTCTGTTCTTATAAGGGGTGGCAATCTTGTCATGAGATTTTCTGTAGTCAACCCTAACCCAAGCAAGCGTCCCCCCCCCCCCCCCAAACCAAACGCCTGGATCCATCCCTGCATATTCCCACCTTTTCTCTACAATTTATCTGAATATAAGAATTGTATCTGCTATTGTCTTTCTTGTCTAAATCCATGCTGTTCTTCTAAGACTGTTTCCTCTATTCGTCATTTGGTTTTATGCAGGATAATTTATTCATAATTTTCAGACAGTGGCTGAATAACGTGATGCCTCTTACAGTTTTCAGATTTTGATTACTATCTTTTTTTATTTATCTGGTATTTTCCTTTCTTTTTCAAACTGCCTGTAACTCCATACAACCATTGTATTGACATTGATCTTGATTGTAAGGTAGAGAAGGAACTGCTTGCTGAAAACTTAACCCTTTCCTACCGGCTATTGGAAAAAAAGGGAAATTTATAATTTCAATTATATATTTGTATAAAGGTACTTGAAACTAAAAACACATATTTTTTTCAAATTTTTTTGGAACTCTAAGTGCTAATTACTAAGCCAGTACTTATAAGTACCGTCAGGGACTTTTTGTATCACAGGATGTACAGAAATGGCAATTGAAATCAATTATGTTCATATTGGTATGAAATGTTTGCCTCATGATATTAAAAAAAAAAAAACAATTCATTTTTTCTCATTTAAACACAAAAGACATTGTATTGCAACATTTGGAATGATGTTTTGGACTGTATTTTCGTCATTCTACATACTTCACATCTTCATCTGATTTTTTACAATTTAGGGACAGTGTATACCTCTGTTTCCCAATCTTACATCTCTCATTGTGGGATAGTATGACTTGTGTTGTTGAATGGATGAGGGCTTGGTGAAATATATATAGATGACCTTTTCTTCTTACCGATATCCTTCATAGTCATCATACCTTGTGCAAAGGATCTTCTAAATTTTTTTACAGACTTTTTTTCAAATATCGGACCATTTATGTTACAGGCATTCACAAATACAACATCCATAATCCCAAAAACAATCTTTACCATTATTTCGGTAATCTATCAGCATTGCACAAAGTCATCAGCTGATCAGCAGTATCAACCCCACACAAGAAGGTGTTGGAGTCCTTGACGACTCCTGAACATGAAATTGTCGACTTCAATCCATCTTTTTATTTGCATATAACTAGTGGCGTGACAACAGGGTGGCAGGATGGGCAAAATGCTACGGGACCTACTGCCGGAGGTGGCCCCCGATGACCGGCCAGAGAGGCCCTCTGGTCCAAGATCCACCAGGTCACCAATCCAACCCGAGAGAGGGCCCATCTGTTGAAGTTGCCATTGACCCCAACCAGTGTAGTGGAGTTTCACCGCTGCCATGAAAATTTGATACTAAATGTATGACCTTTTTATCCTTCCATTTCCAGTAGCAAATACCTAGGTTTGTAAATTCATTGTCACAATCTCCTCTTTTTAGTTTTCCATCAGCAGATTGTTAGAAAGTCCCTTGCAGTAGGGTCTGATTCTCCCACAAACAAAAGTTGTTTCAGTTTTTTAATAATGAAACTGATGAAAAATAATGATAATACTAGATAACATCGCATTGCTCCATTTTTTTCAGTCAATTCTAAGACCACTCTTTGACCTAATGAGTAATCTGAGAACATTCCAGTCATTTCTTCATTTTTGCCTTGATAAATTATAAACTTCTAAGAGAAGAGCTGATAAATTATAAACTTCTAAGAGAAGAGCTTCAATCAGAGCGTATTTCATAAAAATATCCATTTGAAAATATCTAAAACAATGATAAAACCAATTGTATACTTGCTAAATCTATTGACCAATAATCTGTATAAAACTACCCAGAACTCCCTGACGGTACTTATAAGTCCACGTTGGTTTTTCTAGATTATTTAGTAAAGAAACTAGAAAAACATATTTTATAGGTAAAAAATATATGGTTAAATGTTCAAACTAAAAAAGTAATAACAGAAATTGACACTTACCAAGTAAATTATCATCTAAAAATTCATTGTAATGTACCACTTGTTACTTTGGTCAGTATGCTGTCAAGCCCCAACTTAGAAAATTAATTTCTCGGCAATTTCACGCAGAATTTAAAAATAAATGTTGTCATTGTCTGACTTAATCATACAACAGGCTTAACAATGCAGTGGACACTGGTATTGTCGAATTATAGGTGGTAAATACATGGTACTTATAAGTACTCCAGGAGAGAAAAGGGTTAAAGTACCTTGGCATAACATTTGATGATAAACTCAGCTGGGCTGGACAGGTAATAGGAAAAGGTTCAAAATTCTTTACTTGCTGAAGAGCATAATGAGGGGATGCACCAGAGTAAGGCAAATGGGTTACAAAAATTTGGCAGACCATTGCTTGTATGTGTTAGTGTAGTATGGAACCCACATGTTGGGTATCAAATACAGAAGTTGGAGGGGGTGCAGAGAAGGGTTCTAGATTTGTATCTGCAAATTACCACAGAACACAATTAGCAGCGGATATGATAAAGGAAGATGGAAGGAATACATTGAGAAACTGTATGTTGGGGACGAATTGAACAATAGTGTATTGGAAAAGTAAGGCGATGTGAGCATGATGACTTAGGAGATCCTGTTTTGAGGACAGAATTTAATAAAGCTCTGAATGACTTGAAAAGCAAATAAGGCAGTTGGAATTGATGAGATCCCTGCAGAACTTCTTAAATCTCTAGGAGAGGAAGGAATCGAAAGATTATTCAAGCTGATATCAAAAAGTTATGAAACAGGAGAAATTCCAACTGATTTTAATAAAAATATCATCTTCACACTTCCAAAGAAAGCACAAGCTGACAAATGTGAGAATTATCGCACAATTAGTCTAACATCACATGCTTCAAAATTACTGACCAGAATAATATACAGAAGGATGGAAAGGGTAGTAGAAGAGATAGTAGGTGAAGATCAGTTTGGGTTTAGGAAAAATCGAGGTACAAGGGAAGCAATTCTGTCCTTAAGATTAATACTTGAAGGGCGGATCAAGAAAAAAAAAGATACTTTATGGCATTTTGTTGACTTAGAAAAAGCTTTTGATAATGTTAGGTGGGACAAGATGTTCAAAATTTTAAAGAAGTCGGGTCTAAAGTATCGAGAAGAAGAATCCTTATAAACTGTATAAGAATCAAGTGGCTGTGATAAAAGTAGAGAATCACGAGAGACATGCATCAGTTAAAAAGGGTGGAGACAAGGTTGTAGTCTATCCCCGTTAATATTCAACTTGTATGTAGAAGAAGCAATGAAGAAAGTCAAAGA
>JARYHS010013826.1:0-16855 GCA_031002005.1 Vandiemenella viatica | reverse complement strand
GCAGTGTGCTAATCAGTCTTGGTAACTAGAATACTCTATATGAAAAAAAATCTACTTGAGTAATAAGGTTACTGTACAAGAGTTGTGTTTTTATAGAGCAATGATAATTACTGTTTGAAAGAAGCAGTACTCTGCCCTGTATGGATTATCAATGTTAGTCTGTTGTTAATAAACTGAAAGTACTCCACCTGCAGTGTGCCCAGACTGAGTAGAAATTCATCTAAGAGTCAAGCCTTCAGGATTAATATTGTAATGAGTATGACATACCATTTTCGACTGATGATATGTTGACCTGCATTTCAAGGCTGGTTCATTAGTTACTGATTAATGAATTTTTATTTATTTAAAAAATGTTTTATATTTTTCATAAAATTGTTCTTAACAGGACCAGTATAATTTAGTAAGGTTTCACAGAGTGTTATGTTCATATACTCAATTATATTGTTCTTAATTGTAAGAGAAGTATAAAACTTTCTAGGCCATTTTTCTCTCATTTTTGATATACTTCTTAGAAGGTACCAAGTAGGAGATATTATTCATTTTAACATAGATTTTTTTTATTTGTGATCTTACAACTAATTTACTTTATAGGTATACAACCATAATATGTTGTGTTGCAAATAAATGTGTTCATAAGGTGCTTCCTCAGTGACCAATGTAATTTTTAAATAAATTTTTGACAAATATCTTTGACTTAAATTCCAATAGAGTGCATGCCTGGTGGCACCTCCCCTATATATCTAGTTAGATACCCCTTTATTGTTGTCATGGGCGCCGGGAGGGGGGGTGCAAGGGGGTGCACTTGCACCCCCCTGGCATCCCGGGTTGCCGTCTGGGCAGTAGTCGCCCAGCCCGGAAATTTTTGGGCCGTTATGAGGGGAGGCACCAATGCAGCCCTGGTGCACCCCCCTAGAAACAATCCTGCCGGTGCCCATGATTGTTGTTATTTTTTTATCATGTTATATAGTTAAGGTTTAAATTCCTCCACCCATCATAACACTAATAAATTTTGATGTAAGTTCCTTCACCATTTTGGCAAATATTTCCTAATTTCCCTTACCTACAAAGAAAATTTTCCCCTCCCTTATACATGAAACTGAGGACCAGTTTGTGCTCATAGTTGCCTTTTCCTTTCCATATACTGCTCCTACCTGTACAACCAATCTCTCTCCAAGCTCTATTGCCAACATATGCCTTGTACACCCCCAGCATTCTCTTCACTCTCCTATAATGACTTCCAGTCCTGCTCCATTATCATATCAGTTACTGACTTGCTTCTGTAGTAATTTCTTTAAACAAAGGCAGCTGCTTTCCTTTCATGTCCTCAAACTGCTGTATTTAATATCAAAATGTGGGTACCAGACTGTACCAATCAAGCAATGGTCTAAGCAAGGTTTTGTAACCTATCATGTTCCCTTAGATGTTTTTATTTCATTGAAGTTTCCTTCGGGAAACCAAAAAAAAAAACAAAAAAAAATACTCATATTTGCTCATGAATGTGAAAAAATAATTGTCTAATAAATATAAACATATTTATTGGCACTATTTAGCTTTTAAAAGTGAACTGCCTGTACACACATTCTGTTCGCTCTGCGGCATTTTACTATAATGACATTCCAAAACAAAATCATTGAGTCTCAATCATAGAAATTTTCTAAAGTCGGAATGAGGTTTTCTCCAAATCTTCTCAAGCAGCTAATTTATTCCCCATCAAATATGTGCCGTTGCTTACTCTTCTGTATTGTTTGGCTTACAGTGTGAATTGGTCACTTTCGTTATTCCAAGGAATGAAGTGATTCAGAGATCAGATCTCTGTGTTACAATACCTGTCTGTCTACACATAGATTCAAAAATTTGTTTATCACATTTACTAGTTGATACATAAATATTTAATTAAATCCATATTTTTATTTATAGTGATTATTACTGACAACAGTTGTTCCTGTACTTGCCGTTTCAATTTATTAATTAGTAACTACAGTTGATAATTTACTCTAAATGTAATTTTGTTTGAAAAAAGGGTTATTACAATATCATGAATGTTATGTATGGAGAAATATGTCAAACTTCATATTTTTGTGTTCGTATTTACAGTCACTATTAATATGATGTAGTAAAACCAGAGGTTTTACTTGAGTAATTTATAAATTTGTTTGGGGTTGGGATAGAGGACAGACGAGCGAGCAAAATTAGGCAACCTTACGAGAGCCACATCCTGCAAATAGAGCACGAGTCAGCGATTCGGCAATTGTCAGGCGCCGAAACCAGAACGCAAGCTGACATTACGACTGAATGCAGTTAGGTGATGTCAGAGTTTTCCCTCTCCAAAGAGCTGCAGTTGAGTGGGGGTTATCTTAGTAAAACTCAAAGCACAGCTAGCTAGGTCTGTCTATCTGTCGGTCGAGCTGATCGTCACATTGTGCAGCCGGGAGGCGAAAGAAGTTACCGGGCTCCGGCCTCAGAGCGGAGCCACTGCAGCCACAAGAGATGTTCTACAGCAATGCAGAAGGTAGGCACTACTGAGAAGGAGTTGGATATGAGATGGATAGGTTCTGTTGTAAGCTCGCTCTGTCTCTCCTCGTTCCCATAATGTTGGTGGTGGTTAGCAAGGCTCCACTGCACCAGTTTTATCAGTTCAGAAAGTAATAATAATAGTGAATGTTTCCACAGCTATCTTCGTTTATGTTTAAATATGTATCATACCTTCAGAAACCTGATGTAAATAAACAGGTAAATATTCAGAAATGATTAGCCCTGATTTTCCTAGTAATAGTCCTATCACAAAACTCATATCTGAACAATTCGTCAACTTCCATGTAGACGCTTATCCACGAATCCTAATGGCAGTCTGTCCTTGCTCACCGATCGGCTTGACAGAGTGACTTTGAGGGTCATCCCCAAAGGGGTGGCAGCCAAGTCACTACAATGAAACAGAATTTTCTATCAAAGTAACCATACACCTTACTTTATTGATTATTGTAGTTGGTTGGTCCTGTCGACAATGTTGATTTTTTGCTGTGAAATACCCAATGGTTGAGTTCAGTTTCATTTCACTAATTTGATCTTATTGATGTGTTAATTGTTTTATAAAAAGACATACTCTTTTGTTTACAAGTTCTATATTTATAATAATATTTCATTAGCATTTACTTTAAAAAGCAATGGCATATAATTAGTATTTTTCATCAATTTTCTGTTTATTACTGAACACAATTTGATTCTCGACTGAAAAGATTGTAGTTGAGTTCACAAATAATTAGTGTAGCTATTTCTAAGAACTGTTCAATATATTATCACAGCATATCACTTTAATTATTTTTGTTTTTCTAGGAGTTATTCTGATTATCAAAGTAACATTCAGATCAACATGCAGACACAATCTATAGCTGAACATCTAAGAACCAGTGCAGCAGTGTGTCAGACGCTTGTTTTGGGAGAACGCCAATTTATTTGTGAAGTTTGTGGAAAATCTTTTACACAGTCTGGGAGTTTTAAGAATCATCAGAGGATTCATTCAAGCGAACGCCCATTTTCATGTGAAGTATGTGGAAAAACTTTTACACAGTCTGGGAAACTTAAGGATCATCAGAGGATTCATTCAGGCGAACACCCATTTTCTTGTGAAATTTGTGGAAAATCTTTTACATTGTCAGGGAATCTTAAGATTCATCAGAGGATTCATTCAGGCGAACGCCCATTTTCATGTGAAGTATGTGTAAAATCTTTTACAGAGTCTGGGAAACTTAAGGATCATCAGAGGATTCATTCAGGCGAACGCCCATTTTCTTGTGAAGTTTGTGGAAAATCTTTTACATTGTCTGGGAATCTTAAGAATCATCAGAGGATTCATTCAGGCGAACGCCCATTTTCATGTGATGTATGTGGAAAATCTTTTACACAGTCTGGGCAACTTAAGGATCATCAGATGATTCATTCAGGCGAACGCCCATTTTTATGTGAAGTATGTGGAAAATCTTTTACACAGTCTGGGAAACTTAAGGATCATCAGAGGATTCATTCAGGCGAATGCCCGTTTTCATGTGAACTTTGTAGAAAATCTTTTAAAGTGTTAGGAAAACTTAAGAATCATCAGAGGATTCATTCAGGTGAACGCCCATTTTCTTGTAGAGTTTGTGGAAAATCTTTTACAGAGTCTGGCACTCTTAAGAATCATCATAGGATTCATTCAGGTGTACGCCCATTCTCTTGTGAAGTTTGTGGAAAATCTTTTACATTGTCTGGGAATCTTAAGCTTCATCAAAGGATTCATATAGGCGAACGCCCATTTTCTTGTGATGTTTGTGGAAAATCTTTTACACTGTCTGGAAATCTTAAGAGACATCAGAGTATTCATTCAGGCGAACGCCCATTTTAATGTGAAGTATGTGGAACATCTTTTACACAGTCTGGGAAACTTAAGAATCATCAGAGGATTAATTCAGGCGAACGCCCATTATCTTGTGATGTCTCTGGAAAATCGTTAACAGACCCTGCAAAACTTAAGCGCTATCAGAAGATTGTTTCAGGTGAACGCCCATTATCTTGAGAGGTTCATGGAAATTTATTTTTACTGTCTGCTATTTTCAAAGTGCATAAACTAATTCATTCAGATGAACGTTCATTTTCTTTTGTGGAAAATGTTTTGCAGACTCATGTAGCCTTATAAACCATCAGAAAGTTCATTTAGGGTAATACTTTTTTGTATAGTTGTACGGTCCATAAGTTTCAAGAGTAATTACTGGATTGTTGCAGATAAATACCCATAGTGTTCCTAAGTTTTGGAAATTTGTTATAGAATCTGACAATAAGAAACTACATCAAAATGTTTCAGTTGGGTGAATAGCCGTTTTGAGTCACTAGAGAATTATTAAGTGTGATTTTCGATTTTTGTGTGCGATTTGCGATAAACCTTTTATGTTGTCTACGGATTTTAAAAGTCTTTGGATAGTTATTTGGGTTAACTTCGTTCTTACACAATATCTTGTTATTTTCACTATAAATCTTTTCAGCAAAGCTTCGAAATAGAGTTATTTGTTAGTTTGTGTTTTAATAAAATCAGTGTAATAGCTGAATCAAATAATAGAGCTGATGATTTTACTTCCAATGTGTATTAACAGTAATGCGTTCTGTAGTGTCAATAACTTTTGTGTTTGGAATGTATGAGGACCACAGTATGACAAATATTAAATTGTTCCGTACTCTTAATACAGATAATATAAATATCTAAGTTGTTTGTAGCGTATATAAAATTTACTTAACTCACTTGGATTTTTTTTTGTTTTGTTTTGACATTATTATTCAGACATATTAGTGTGTTGATTGTTTAATATAAAATGTAAGACAGTTTACTAAAATGTATTTGGAATGATTATTATATATTTGTAGGTTTATCAACTATTATTGGAATACAAAAATAATCTCAGTGGGTTTTATGTTCTACAGTAGTTGGTTGTAAAAAAAAAAAAAAATTTTACTATTAAATTGGTGTTCATATATTCTTTTCACATTTGAAATAAATATTATCTTTTACCTAGGAGTATTGAAATTGTTGCAGCAATGCCTTAAACTGCATCTGAATATCCTTGCCTCCCTCGACTTTTTTTGAGTCCATAAGGGTCTATGCTTAAACTGCATTACTCTTTTTTAGCATCACCTTATGTGTGGAACAATGAGTTTTCTGTTGACAGTTACTACTCTTTTTCATTGTTGGCTTCTATTGAAAGTTATTGGGTTTGTAATGAACGAGACTGATATTTGCATTATTTTTTTTTGTTACAAATATTCTGAACCACTTCAGCAAATGACAAATTATTTAGAAAAAACATCTTTAATAGGTACAGCTAAGGGATTCTTTTCTTCTGAGGTTTTGGAGAAAACAATTCTTATCACCCCATTCATAATTTTGATTAATTGATCAAGTGGTGCAAACTATATTTGCCACATGAAAGAAGTTATGAGTAGCGTCGTTTTTAGTTATAGGTTTTTGTTTTTTCTCCTGATGTTTTGTCACCTTTCTCTCTACATTACCAGAGAATTATTCATTGTCCTGCTTAGAAGACTTCCATAACTCAATGATTCAATTTTAAAGTTTGAAAAAATGCTAGAAACCATTTCTGTGTAATATATAGCTCTATATCAAATCAATTTCATACTTTAAACGAAATATATGCTTTAGCGAGCACTAGAATTAAAGATGCCCTAATGGTCACTTAACTGGTCAATAAGATTATCAACAATCATTGTGGTGACCTATTTCCAATCCTAATAAAGCCAATGCAAATTTTTTCTGGGTGAGGGTTAGTGGCACAAATATTGTGAGACATCTACAATTTGAGCCTAGCTATCATGTGCCTGAAGCTTTTAACATATGATACTGGCTGGCAGGTGTCAGCTATTTTAAACCAAGTCATCCTAGAATTATGACTTAAAGTCAACACAAGTATTGCGCTGTAGGTATATTTTGTACCTAAAATACAGCGATAATTAAATTAAGGGAATAAATATCTGTATGCTACTGTGTATTTTCTAACCTATATTAACTGCTCCAAATTCAGTAAAAAATTTCACTGTTCAGTTTTGACCCCTTCCCCCTATATATGCCAGTGCAGTTATCTACCTAATCCCTCTATCCTCTCCAACGGAACTACATACTTTATGGATGCTCCCTAAATTATTGAAAAAGGCCACTCTTATATCTAGTGTTGCAAATACGGAGTAAACATAATGTAACTCCTAAGTATATTATTTTCTTATTGGAGGAAGTATTATTGACATGTATAGATCCATCAGCTAGTATAAAGAATAGTGGAACACAGTGATTCCTTTCACGAATATAACACAATATTATTTAATCTGTATGTCTATTTTGCTTTACTGACAGAAGTTTGAAACATTATAGCTACCATGATAAATACAATTATAGGCACATGAAGCAAGGATAGATGTGGGAGTTTTAAACATCCAGAGATATATAAGTGGTTAAATTTCGTTAAGTTCAATAGAGTAATAGAAAAAATTATGTTGCTTGCCATAGCACAATAGAAAATTACCACGGTAAAGCTCTGGCCTTGTATTCAGGAGGACACAGATTTGAATCCAAATCCATCCTACCAGATTTGGGTTTTCCATGATTTTCCCCAAATCATTGCAGGTGAATGCTGGTTCCTTCAAATGGCTATGACCGAATTCCATCCTGCATATTTTCCAATTTCTTCCCGCCACTAATAACCTCAGTATTGATTAGGTATAAACCTAAAACCAAACCGAAGAAAATATTGGCTGATTCTCTGTGATAAGGACCTTATGTGATAATATTTCATAGTTTCAGATGTAGAGCTTGTTTAAATCGGGGTTCAAGTTACAGGGTTATATTTTAAAATAGTAGTACAGAAATTATTGTAAAATAATAGAAACTAACCGTGCATTGTAATAACATTATGTAATAACTGCCAGCAAATGGCAACAAACGTCTTATGTGAATCATAGAGGCAAAGTAGTAGTTTTTTATTTTTAAATAACATCAAAACATTTCTCTGATAATGAAAAGAGAGCACTTTTCAAAAATTTGGCACAGAACGTGTTCCAAAAGGTATTTTCCGCAAGTATCTATGAATTTAAATATCTGTTTTATATACTTATTTTGATTGTATCTATTAATGGACATTAAAGTGTACTTTAAAATAGTATATAGTATAGGTATAAGATTTGATTTTAATTCTGTTTACATCATTTACGTTGCTGTGTATCTTGCCAGTAACATGGTAACAAATGCAGTGTTTTTTTTCAAATTTTTATAAATATTATTTAACCACTTTTTGTGCAACTGTCATAAAAAAAGATAAACTGTATAACCACAATTAATTACCATCAGTTGATACAGAGATTCATGAAAACTGACAACATATGTAGCATTTGTACCAATCATCAGGTTTTGCATACTACAAAATATTACAACAAAATATTTAATATAATTAATCTTAAAGCTGAAAATTTATGTATAAAAAAATACTTGGATCAAATAACATTGGAAAAGACCATTGGGGCCTTATAAATGATATAAGACAAGGACAAGCAGGGGCTGGAGAACTTTGCACTAAATACAAAACGAAATATAGTTGACCTTTGGTAATACAGTTGTTTAATAATTTCTTTCTAAATGTTAGGAGAAAGCTATGAGTAACAGCAGACAGAAGAATTAGTAATTATAAATAATTTTAAGAATAAAAGTTCTAATCAGTATGATGGTATAACTGCATGTTGTATTGAAGCAGTGTAAGAAAGTCCTTGCGATGCCAATGCATTTCTTATATAATGGAGAATTTCCAAATCGTCCTTAAAATCAGCACAGAGAGAGTAGTGGTAACTATATACCTATTACACTGACTCCCGTTCTGAACAAATTTTGGAAAAAGTTTATTAGTATACATAAATAAGCTTCATATATCAAACCAGAATTATTAGCTCATTCCAATTCTGATTTTGAAAAGAGCTATCCACTACAATTGCTGTCACTCAGTTTGTACATACAGTTGTGTTGATATCCAAATATTACATTGCAAATTAGAGGATTAGCTAATAGACTACTGTCATCTTACCTCAAAAATTTATTTTAAAAATGGTGACTCAGTAAGTAAGATAAAATAAATAATTGGGATAGTTTGATGTGTTGTTCCTCAGGGATCTGTACCTGGTCCTTCGCTATTTTCTCAGTATATGAAAGTAGAATTATAACATGTACAGATGATACTACTGCAATTTGTTGCGATAAAAATGATTCCCCATTGGAGAAAACTGCTACTATGACCTAAAATGAGTTATAAAATTATATTTGTATTAAAGTAATACCTATATTGTAAAATTCGAATTAAAAATTGTGATATTAATAATAACTTAAGCCTAATGGATAGTGAAGGAAGCACTGATGAAATATCTGAGGCATTAAGTTCCTAGGAGTATATGTTGACAAAATTCTTAACTCGGATCAACATGTAGATTCTGTCTGTGCAAAAAATAAGGGAATTTTTCTAATTATATTATTATTATTATTACTCCGCGATTCACTAAAAGTGTGTGGCGGAGGGTGCATTGCACCTATCGAAAAGGGTTATGGTTTGGAAGGGTTATAAGGGATATGGCAGGAGGCGCCCATGGGCTATTGCGAGGAACCATCCCCGCATTCGCTGTGGAGTGATCTGGGAAAACCATGGAAAACCCAGATCAGGATGGCTGGAGTGCTTTATCGAAAGCTACTCCTGTCGGATTTTAAGTTTACTCGCCCGGTAAATCCTTTCTATTCCATTCCCTAATCGCTTCGTGGGAAAATGAGTACAGAAATGAATCGGTTCTGGCCTTAATTTCTCTTATCTTATTTTCGCGGTCATTTCGAGATATGAATGTTGCTGGTAGCAATATTTGCTGACTGTCATTCCGAAATACATCTGTCGTGAATTTTTCAATTAGCTTCCGTCGAGAGCAACGCCTTCGGTGTTCCAGGTCTTCCCAACCTAACTCCTTCAACATCGCACTTACGCTTTCCCTCCAACTATATATACCTGTCACGAATCGGGCGGCTCTTCTTTGGACCTTCTCTAAAGCTTCCATTAACACCTTTTGATGGGGACCCCATACAGAACAACAATACTCTAAGTGAGGACGTACTAGTGACTTGTATACAATCGATTTAACTTCCTGAGTGCATTGATTTAAATTACGACCTAGAAATCGGAGCATACGATTTGCTTTTCCTATTACATTCTCGATATGCTCATTCCACGACAAATTATTACGAATTGTTACCCCTAGGTATTTAGCGGAATCTACCGTTCTAAGGACAGTGCCATTAATCGTATATTCATAGTTAAATGGTGTCACCTTTTTACTTACATGCATGACTTGGCACTTTTTAGCGTTTAACTCCAACTGCCAATCTTTACACCAAGCAATTATTTTCATAATATCGTCTTGTAACAAAGCGCAGTCGTCCTGGGTTTTGATTTCCCGATAAATTATAGCATCATCGGCAAATAATCTTTTCATCCCCCTTATTATGTCGCATAGATCATTGATGTATATGAGAAACAACAGAGGCCCTAACACGCTTCCCTGGGGAACTCCAGACCCCACTTCAGTAAGTGATGAACGCTCACCGTCGAGAACTACACACTGTGTTCTGCCCTTCAGGAAGTCTGCAACCCAGTCGCATATTTGTGTAGATATGCCGTAACCGCGAAGTTTCCTAAGTAACCTAGTGTGAGGCACAGTGTCGAAAGCTTTTTTAAAGTCTAATAGAACCAAATCAACCTGGGATTGCTCATCTATAATTCGGCACAAGTCGTGAATTAGAAGTGCAAGCTGTGTTTCGCAGCATCGGCCTTTTCTGAATCCATGTTGATGTGGATTTAAAAGCTCACCTTCATCCAAGAACCGCATGACATTTGAATAGATGATATGTTCTAAAATCCTGCAAAATATTGAAGTTAACGAGATCGGCCTATAATTCTGAGGATCATTAACATTCCCATTTTTAAACACTGGAGTTACGATAGCGGTCTTCCATTCGGCTGGTATTTTTCCTTGATCCAGAGAGACGGTATACAATTTCATCAAATACGGTGCAATTTCCTTTGCGTATCTTGAGTAGAATCTTGTAGGAATACCGTCTGGTCCGGGAGCCTTATTGATTTTTACATTCATAAGCAGTTTGGTTAATCCCTCGACATCAAGAGCGAGATCATTCATAATTTTGTCGGTACGATTGTTAAATATCGGTATCTCCTCTGAGTTTTCTATCGTGAAAGCCTTTTTAAATATATCATTCAAAATTTCTGCTTTCTCTACGCTTGTTTCTGACAATTCACCATTTTCTTTAATCAGCGACGGCATAACCTTACGAGAGCCTCTTATTACTTTGATATACGACCAGAACTTTTTTGGATTAGTAATGAGATCTTCTGATAAATTCGTGGCTTGAAATTCTTTAAACGCATCGCGCATTGCCTTACGCACTTCCGCACGCAACTGGACTAATTTAGCACGTTTAGACGAGTCCCCCGATTTTTTCACCGCGGCATGTAAACGCCTTTGCCTCCTGAGCAAACGTTTCACTTCCCTATTGAACCAAGGGAAGTTATTACTGACCTTAATACACTTCTTACGAACAAACTGGTTTAAAACGGTCCATATTAGTTCTTTTAAATTAAACCAAAGATCCTCAACATTTGTATTTAGCATGTACGTTTCAAAATTCTTCGCAAAGTGGTCAACCATACCCGCATCGTTTGCCTTATCGAAGCAAAACACGAGTTTCTCTTTGTCATGCTTCAGACTCAGACTAGAGTTTAACGTTACCACAACCGCCTTGTGATCACTTATACCGTCTTCTATACAAACTTTATCTACAATATCAGGATTGCTAATTAGAAAAAGATCCAGAATGGACGAGGAATCTTTGTCGCACCGTGTTGGCTCTTCGACCATCTGTTCAAGAGATCTTTCTGCAAATGATTCTAGGAACGTTTCGGTTATTAACCTATCTCTTCCACCCAACCTGAACGTGTATGTGTCTCACCTAACTGACGGTAGGTTAAAGTCACCACCCACGATCAATATATGTCCTTGAAATTTTTTGTAAATGTTATTAAGCGACTCTCTGAAGTATTCCGCGTTAGCCGAATCAGAATCCGGAGGTCTATAAAATGACCCGAGTATGAACTTTAAATTTTTGCCAATTTTTACCTTGACCCATATTAACTCACAAAAATTTTCCGTTTCAGTTACGACAGAGCAATTAACGGTTTTACTTACGGCCACGAACACACCCCCGCCGATTGAGACAGTTCTGTCCTTCCGAAAAACATTGAAATGAGGGCCAAATACTTCGCTAGATTCAACTTCAGGCGTCAACCAGCTCTCGGTTCCTAGTATTATATCGACATCATTAGTCGCAACTGAGGCGTGAAAATCCGCTACTTTCCCTCTGATACTCCGACAATTTAGTACCATTATCCTTAGCTGCTTCGTATTGTTATTTGTGTCTAAATATCATTTTTCATACTCGCACTCTGACGGTAAACGGGTGAAGTATTTGGAGCTGTAATATTAAAATTATTCGCGCCATCACTACCGGGACCAGCTTCTATGTTATCAGCACATCCTCTTCAGTGAAATGAAGGATCCTCGGGCCCCACGCTGTTCCTAAAAAATAATTCATATCAAGGCGGTTCCAAATTTTAGCAGCCACCTTGGACGCCATTCTAGGGTGTGTAGTGGACGCCCGACCTGTCAAATGCGTCCCAGCTGGCAGCTATCATCGGACGAAGGTCGACGAAGTCCCAGTTGTTTTTTGCGACACAGCTCCTGCAAATTACTATTTAAATTAAAGATCTTCCACCACACAGCCTCCCCACAATCGACACGCGGCACCACACTGCAAATTGAGAACTGTAATGAAACTGCATTTTCCCGGGCGGCTTCATACGCCTTTCGGCCCAACTTGTCCATGGATTTAACTATATCTGGCACAGTAACACGACACGAGTCATTAGTGCCGACGTGCGCAGCTACTCTTAACTGACGGCAGTTCGATTCCCTAATCGCTTTTGGAATGGCCTCCATGACACGTGGTACGGTTGCTCCTGAAAGAGAAATGGAATGAACTTTAGTATGAGGATCTGCACCGTTCTTCGCGGCTAATTCCCGTAGCGGTTTCTCCAGCCGTCGCACGTTGGAGCTGCCAATGACCAGTAGACCTTTTCCTGGCAAGGCTCGGGGTCTGCGGGTAAATCTTCCCTGCTGCTCTTCTGGGCCATTCGCGCTAATGAATCAGTTATCTAAAATGTTGGATAGCAGTGTTCTAAAAATTGCATACTATACAATAATTTTTCCACATATTCCTGAATTGTATTGAAGTCTGGGGTGGAGTGGGGGGGGCTTTTTTGCCATGCATATATAGATTGATGTATTAGATAATATACATATTGGGTAGAAAAGCATCATGTAGAGAAATATTTAGTCAGGAAAATATTCTTACTGTATTTTCACTAAATATATATAGGGTATTATTACTGATTCGATGTAATCGAAACTTTAATCCAACAAATAGTTAAATTTATATGATACTCAAATCAAGTCAGATGAACATATGAAAATACATAATTCTAGGGCTACAGATAAGAGTGCTCATAAAATGGAAGCTATGCCTTATAATAAACCTTCATCTCATATAAAATTGTTGTCTGTGAATAAATTCAAAGCTGTAATAAAACATTATTTATGTAATAAAATATTATACAAATTTGATCAATTGTAAACTATATATGAATGTACTGTATTTATGATATAATATAATTTGCGTGGCTGTAAAGTCTTGACTTTGCTAAAAACTTGTATTCTCAAGCATTTTGGCAAAAAATATTATTATATCATATACAAGAATTTCTCTACTAATTTTACAAATTTTTCACTTACAGAATTTACCATCATCACAGTTAACGAGTAGTCATTTGGGTCTCCTAACTGAATCATGATTACGTATTTCCACCGATAGATAATAAATAATACCCTAAGTAAGAATATATCAACTGCAGACCCTAAAATATGCATCAGTATACTCTTTACTTTGAGATGAGCTTGGGCAAAAAATAGAGAGCCAAACAGATTGCCAGACTTGTTGTTTGCATTATTATTGATAGTGACGAGAGAAAACTCAAATTTCACGAACATGAAAGAGCTCATGTGCTCACCTTTTGGGAAAGGTCTGAAATAAGTAATGATACGTAGTGGGACTAAATAAGATTAGCTAGCATCTCAACAAGCGCAGGTGTTGCTTTTTAACACAAACGAGGTTTCCACACGATTTAATATATGTCAATTACAGAGTAAGAGGACCATTACTTACTGCAAAATACGATATGTGAGCGATTTTAGAATCATAACGATTGTATCTCAAACTCCACTTCTGATCCCTCAATGAATTTTCCCTGGCAATTAAACACAAATGTATTTCGAAGTTTCCATGCTTTTTTGAAGTTAAGGAAAATACCTTTGGGAAATGCTGATATTATTAGCAAATTGCGCAGATATTTTCTCTAGTATAAACGGTATTCATTAAGAAATAACTGCTGTCCTGTTTATAGTGTTGCTCATTCGGATATGTTCTGGTACAAACTCAACTTTGCCTTACACACTACTCTGGTTTGGTACTAAAGTTAACATTCTGAATTGGTCTTGTAGTTGTCTATTATACACTTGGATTCCGAAGTCTTTTTTGTCTACTTCAAGCTTCTTTCACAATTTCTTCATACATCTTGCCGCTTGTACTGCATTCCTTATCCTTCTAATTAAGGAGTTTTCTTTTGATTTTTATATGTATCGTTTCTTCTGTCTCATTTGTTCTTAGCGCATGTGTTGTATTAAATAAGTACAACCGGTTCATTTGAATTTAACGTTACCCACACAATAGCGTAAAATTGCACAACAGCCCCAACAGATCTTTTGAATTATGGCTCAAATGAATGTATATAGCTATGTGCAGAAAACTTAGGGTTTTTTTCCTCTTTGTTTATGCCTGATCGACGTCGAGGTCATTAGAGGTGGGAAATACTGGTGATAAGGACTTTGGCCATGGCCTTTTGAAGGAAGCATCCCGGCATTTGCATCGAGTGATTTGGGGAAACCATTGAAAACCCAAATCTGGATGCCCAGATGGGAATTCGAACCGGCTTCCTCCCGAATACGAGGTCAGAGCGTTACCGCTCGTCCCATCATGCTCGGTTAAATAACTATCACTTTGATGTTGTCTCAATCATTTTGTAGCAACTTGTGACATTTTATAGTAATTAAATCCCGGAAATCTCGAAATGTCTCTTGCATCACTATTTGAGTACATGAAACATCGTTTTGCGATCTTTGTGAATATAACATGCTAGGCCTAGGCCTACTACATGTGCTGGGAATGTACAGGTCATATATTAGTGATGGGGCTTTGAGGGATGTTGGTCAAAGAATTAGGAATAATTCATGGAAGGAGAAAGGCGACCATGACCACAAGCTGGCACTCAGTTTCATGCGTAAGGTAGTGACATTCCAATTATAAAAGAAAATTTAAAAAATATATATAAATAAAAGGGTAATCAGATAATCAGGGGAATTGCCACCGAAGTGTTAGCTCCATCGCAATTAGAATTTATAATAATATTAAATCTACTGATTCCATTACTGGTTTTGTCATATTCCATTCTATTTACTACCCTCTACAGAATGAACTGATAGGTAATGCATTAGTTCCCCTCCTTTTTAATGGAACGGGAAAATGGCTGTTTGAATCTCCTTCTGGATATCTAGATTTGGATTTTCCATGATTTCCCCAAATCACTCCAGGCGAATGCCGGGATGCTTCCTTGAAAAGGCCATGGCATAAATCCTTAACATTCCCGCCTCTAATGACCGCGACGTCTACAAGGCGTAAAGTCATAAGTAAAAAAGTTAATTCTTTATTAGCCAACAAATTTTTAGCATTCTCATTTGAAGCAGTTTCATTTATCATATTAATCTTTATTTTCTCCTCCCCGGATTCAAGATATGGATGACTTTATCCGCACCTGCTTTAGGCTATCGGCTGTATCTAATAATATATATACCGCACAAGCAGCTGACGGATGCACTCCCCTCTTGATTTATTTCCTTACGCCCATTGTTGCCACTTTAGCGTAATTAGGTCTGCATTCCTCATTTTCTTCTTTCTCAGATTCTCATTTCCACCCTCTAGCTGGACTAGCCTTCCCTCTATGTAGGATGCTGTTATAAGCTCATGATGTCAGTTTGTCCTTTATTTGCCGCAACCAAGGTTCAGACAGTTTCTGACAATGTTGCTAATTTAAGAACATGACAATGTGATTATATCTCGCAGCAAACGTTAACAGAGTGATAGAACCAATCATTTCATGACATTTCCCCGATTGGGCTTCTCTATTACGATTGTGAGGGGCCATTGTTGTCGGAGGGGTGGGCTTAACACAGAGAGTAGCCCATTGTGCCAATGGCGGATCCAGGATTTTGGTTTGTGGGGGGGGGGGGCTAGGATTTGGCTTGTTTGGTTTGGGGGAGGCTTGACTCGGGCAAGGAGAGAAATCTCACATTTTTCCAGAATGCCACCCTTATAAAAACAGTAGAGTAAAAATAAAAAAAGTTCCTCAAAATCGGTGTTGTCGGGGATGACCTTGGTGCTTTTATTTTGGGGGGGTGGCTTCAGCCCCCTATCCCCCCCCCCCTGGATCCGCCACTCTGCCAAACCATAACACAACTCACGGCACAACACTATTCACTATTACACACCAATTTCTTACACTACCGCGACTGAGGCTCTAAAAGAAACAGCAGAAAATGTTTCCACCCTGGTTAATCCCAAGGCTATTTCATTTAATTCATTCACTCGATAATTTGCTATTCTTTTCGAACACTATAAGCACTCGAATGAGAAGTAGAACCGGCTCCGATACCACTGCGTCCACGACTTGAACGGAGCGCAACCCAGGAGGCTTACACTGGCTACCACTGAGTCTGGGTACCTCAGAGGACTGGAAGAGTGCGACAGTCGTACCAATCCATTAAGGAGGGGGGATAAATAGGGTCGAAAATTACAAGGCAATCAGTGGTAGGTAAATTAATGGAGAGATCGATATGTAACTACATCAGAGACGTATGTGATGAATGTAAGTCGACACCGATGGCTTTAGGCAAGGATAGTTATACGAATCTCAGTTACTAGGTTAAATGCAAGTTATTTCGGATGAAATGGACAAGGGAGACCAAATTGATAGTGTAGCACTAGATTTTTCAAAAGGCTTTCGATGGAGTGAGC
>JARYHS010013824.1:0-30759 GCA_031002005.1 Vandiemenella viatica | reverse complement strand
GGACCAAGTTTAGGGAGAGGAATTATTGAGCAGGTTAACCATTTATGTGGATGATATATTAATCAGTGCGTCAAGTTGGGAAGAACATTGTAAAATCTTATAAGACGTATTAGTAGCATTAAGAATAGGAGGAATGACCCTGAAATTGTAAAAATGCGAATTTGTCAAGAGAGAAATTAAATTTTTGGGACATACGATAAATGCAAATGGAATAATGCCAGATTCAGATAAGATACAAGCAATAGCAAAATTTCCGATACCTCAGAACAAAAAACAGCTCAAATCATTTTTCGGACTGTGTGGATTTTATAGAAAATTTATGAAAGACCAATCGTTTAATGATCCGCACTTAAATGCCCTACGAAAAGAGAATGTAGTGTGGGTATGGACTAAAGATCCTCCAGATTTTATAAGAGAAAGTGTTAAATTTCCTGTCGCTACCACTCTTGATCGACAAGAGCTTCTAAATCAAGTCAGAGAAAGAATGAGAAAGAAGGCGGATGAAAGAAAGAGAAGATATGATAAAAGAATCCAACCTACCGAGTTCAATTTGAATGATTTAGTTTTGGTGAAAACAAAATGTAAGTCCTGTAATATCAATTCGGAGATTAAGAAATTTTTCAAAGTTTATTTTGGACCTTTCCGTATAATTTCTAAGCCTCATTCTAGTGTATATTTACTTCATATCCTAAATCAAATAAAAAGCTGGGTTTGCGAAATATAGTAGACTTGAAACTGTACAAAACTAAAGATAGTGTGTAAAAATTGTTGTATGGAGTTGATGTAGAGTAATGTACTAAATGATAGAGCAAGTAACAGTCCTTTAGTTGGAAGTAAATTCGATTCAAATGTGGAAATTAAGTTTGGAAGTTCTTTTTTGTTTATATTCAGGGATTGGTAGCCATGGTTGTTGTCTCGATAATAAAAAACTATCGCGGGAAGAAAGGTTACATTAAAAAATAAGTGATCTGAATAGATGTAAGTAAGATTTCAACCTGCCAAGAGTGTACAAAGAACAATGAAGACATTACAGTAAATGTTAGAATATATGGACTTTAAAATGTGTTTGTTGTGTAAGTGATTTAGTGGCACAACTAAAAGAAAATCAGCTGTGCGGTTACGCCACTAACCGAGCGCCAGGTAGACTACCCGCTTCGGTAAATCTGACAACAGGGTGTGTGCTCACCGCAAAGAGTTTGTCGTTGACCTCAGTTGGTAGCTTCAATTGTAACGGACCATGTACAGTTCATGGAAAAGAAGAAGGTGTAAAATGTGAAATGTAAAACAAAGTAATATTAATAGGGAAACATTCAATTGGTGTACATAATAACATTTGGTGTTGTGTGAAAAGGTTGTTCAATCAATGTGTCAGAAAATACCGCTAACAATTTTAACTGATAATTTAATATGGACAGATCGTAATGACTTCTAGGCAAAGTGAAATACATGCCAAGCATTAAATTTACGAGGCGTATTCCAAAAGTAAGGTCCGGGGTACAAGATGTCACAGATGATAGGCCTGAATGACGTTTTCCCACCTGCAGCGCCATCTACCAACTCCTGGTAAATATGCAGTATTGTTGGCGTGCCGCAGTAGCCCGTATATCTATTGTTGAGAGCAGTTCGAAATGGCCGCCGACAATCGTAGCTCCCGCCAGTTGTGAAGTGCGCGGTGTGATTAGATTTTTGTTGGCAAAAGGATCGTCAGCTGCGGACATCCATCGCGAATTGTGTGTAGTGTATGGACCAAACATAATGAGTGAGAAACAAGTTCGACACTGGTGTCGAGAATTTCAAAGTGGTCGCACAGATGTGCACGATCAACAGCGGAGTGGCAGGCCCCGTATTCGGACCGACGACATCGTCGAGCAAGTTAACCAAAAACTGCGAAGTGATCGGCGTTTGACGATTAGTGGTCTGGCTATGGAATTCCCAAATGTTTGCTAGAACCTCAATTTACAGGATTGTCACTGAAGAGCTTGGATATCGGAAGCTTTGTGCGCGGTGGGTGCCAAAACTGCTCACCGCTCAGCACAAAGAGCAACGAATGCATAGCGCACGACAATTTTTGGAGCGCTATAGACAAGATGGAGACAGTTTGTTTTCCAAATTGTTACGGGAGACGAGACGTGGATAGCGTACACCAACGCAGAATCAAAACAACAATCAATGCAGTGGCGCCATTCCGGTTCACCCAAACCAAAAAAGTGTAAGCAATCGCCGTACACGAATCGCAAAATGATGGCTTCCGTGTTTTGGGACGAAAAGGGCGTCCTTTTGATCGAATTCATGGACCGTGGGACAACCATTACAGCTGACGTGTACTGTGCAACGCTCACCAAACTGAGACGTGCCATCCAAAATCGACGCCGCGGGAAACTGTCGTCTGGCATCATCCTCCTGCACGACAACGCACGCCGCATACCGCTTCCAAAACCAAAGAGAAGATTCAAGAGTTTCGTTGGGAAATCCTAGACCACCCTGCTTACAGTCCAGATCTTGCACCAAGCGACTATTTTCTCTTCCTGCATTTGAAACGGTGGCTTGGTGGACAACGATTTCAAACCGATGAAGAACTCAAGACGAGGCGTTACCAATTGGTTCAGGTCCCAGGCGGCAGACTTTTATGCCGAGGGGTTAAAGAAACTGGTACAGCGTTACAGAAAGTGTATAGATATGAACGCGATTATGTGAAAAGTGAACTAGATATGTAGTTACATACTGACGTTAATAAAACCTTGTATCCTGAACGATGTTTTTATTATGATCAACGGACCTTACTTTTGGAATACGCCTCGTAATTTGCCTCGTAGTGGGGGCAGGTATAGCATATCCACTATCCCCGAATATATATATTTAGATGTATATATTATAATATTAAAATAAATGTATGAATATGCATTGTAAGCAATTGTATTTATGCTCACGGAAATCACAGACGATACTAAGCATGTAAAAAAGGGTAGTATAAGTGATGTTAACATCTACGGTTTTGAGTATGTGCAGAGGTGTGGAGTGTGGAGTGTCTCTGGCCGTGAGTGGGAGTGAGAGGTTGTGCACCAAAGTTGTGGCGGCGATCTAATATTTTGTATTATGCCAGATGAATCAGTGATTGTTTCTTAATATACAGAACGAGTGTATTTTCAATTGTAGTTTTGTGCCTCGTGTAAAGTTGTTAAGAGCAGTAATCGGGCTTTAATCAATAAAATAGCAAATTATTGATTGTATGAAGCTAAGATGTCTTATTTGGATAATAAGAACCTTTTAATGGAACTAAATAGCTCCTCTGTCCGCGTACGTGGGTTGAATGGCGGTATTTAAGGGCCAAACCGTCTAAAAACCTGTGGACTTTAATTACGAAACAATTAGGTAGAAAGATAAATGAGTTAAGAACGGATTATTATAATTGGCTAACTTAAGAAGAGTAATACAAATAATTATAGAGGAGTATTACACCACCCCTGAAGAGGAATTAGTAAAGCATATATTGGGCAGATTGCCGGAAGATGTTCAAGCCTCCTTTGCATTACTAGGAATTAACACTATTGATGCTGCAGAGAAAACATTACATAACCCAGACATGCAACAGGCCACTCGAATTTACCACCCTTCAAACCAAAGGCGGTTTGTTAGCCATAATAATGACTATAAGGGAGGAACTCAAAACATACACCAATATAAAAACAATAACAACTATGATAGGTCTCAACAACAGGGAGGAAATACTGACAATAACAAGCCCTCCCTAGATAACACTACTGCCCAACCTCAAAGCAATGTACAACCACAAGTTTTTTCTAATTCCAGTAGGGGAAGACCAAATGTACATGGCTTATTTAGAAGTAAAAGTAGAGGTCGAGGAAGAGGGGCTAATAATAGTAAGAGACCAGAATTGCAAAGTGATTCAGAACGAATTGAACATAGGTAAACAACAGAAGTGATCGTTCACTGTGAGGGGGACAATAGGCAATCAAAAAACTAAATTTTGCTTATGTCCTGGTCCAAACAAAGGCAAAAGCATTTTCAGGACCACATAATTCACCTATAGTTTCCACAATAATCTTAGGGAAGATTTATTACAGGAAGATAATTTTGACAATGATGAATTGGTACAGGTACCAATACTGCTAATCTTGGTACAAGGTCTTATCATTGAGGTCCTCCTTAACACAGGCGCAGAATTATCCTGTATTTCTGAAGAGCTATTTAACACATTAGATTCCATAATACCATTCCCTTATTATGAGGAACCACTTATGACAGCTATAACGGCAACTCGTAAAGAGTAAACCAATTAAGATTCAAGCTTTAATAGAAGGCACCATCATGGATGTTCCGTTTGATCTAAAAGTTTATGTGATCCCAGGCCTTCAGCCTCAATGCATTTTTCGAATTGACTGGCTTCGCCAAACAGCAGCTACCTTAGACTGCGCCAAAAATACATTATCCTTTTCATTGGATAATACACGGTTATCAATACAATTACTCATGGGATGGAAACAAAAAGCTTCACCTTCAGTGAAAATTTTATTTAAGAATGTTGAAGTCAATATGGATACAGAACCTTCATTTCATAGTAAGGTAGTTCACTTTTGGGTTGATAAATTGAAAATTCAAGAAAGGGAAGATGTACTTCTAAAAGTTACTACGGACGTTGACTCACAATATAAACAGAAATTAATAAATTTAATTGATGAGTTTTCTGATGTATTCAATGATCAACCAGGATTAATAAAAAACTACCAGTGTAATTTTCAGGTTTCTTGTACCCAACCATTCTTTGTAAAGCCATACCCTATTCCCATCACCAAAAGACAGATGGTAGAAGAAGAAATAAGCCTTATGCTCCAATGGGGAATTATTGAAAGATCACATAGCTCTTATAACAACCCCCTAGTAGTTGTTATTAAGTCGGATCAAACTGTAATATTAGTTTTGGATGCTAGAACATTAAACAAATACCTTCAGACTGAAAGGGACCATCCATTGCCCATAGATGAGATTCTTCATAACTTTCATGGAAAGAAATTTGATTTGAGTTGCTCTTACTGGCAGGTGTCTACTGCACCTGATTCCAGACAATACACAGCGTTCTTGTACCATGGAAGGTCTTACCATTTTAAAGTGTTGCCATTTGGCTTAAACAATGCGGTTGCCAACTTCATTCGTGCCCTAGACCTAGTTCTAGGCCCCAAATTGTTAAAGAAAGTACATGTCTATGTCGATGACATTTTAGCAAGTGAAACCATACAGGAACATTGGGATACCTTAAGGGAGGTATTAACAGCTCTGAGAAATGGGGTATGACAGTCAAGTTCAAGAAGTGCATTTTTCTTACCCCTAAGATAGAATTTTTGGGTCATGTCATCACCCCTCAACCTTCACCAGATAAGCTAGCAGCTATCAAAAATTTTCCTAGACCACAAAATAGAACACAACTTAAAAGTTTTTTAGGGCTTTGTGGTTACTATAGGAAATTTGTTCCAAATCAGGCTCTTAATAGTCAAAATTTCCAATTATTATGTACACAAAATTCCACTTGGAGATGGACACAAGATGAGCTTCAGAACATTATAGATAATGGTGAACCTCATTAAAAAAAGGGGGGGGAGTGCAGCATAGGGAAATAAATCCATCTTCGCAAAGCACACGCTGCAAAGAATGAAAGTATTATAGAGGTTAAGAGCGACTCGGGTCACATCGCTGTATGTTTTGATCTGCAGCAAACGCTTACTGCATGCTTACATGCAGTAAAGCATATTATGCCCTTCAGTTGTGGGCATACATTTTTGACATTCACAACTTAGCTACTGGAGATGCCACAATGTTTAAGTGGTATGAGAGCCAAGCTTGTTGCAGATGTCAGGGAATTGTTTCCTGTCTCTTAAAATACATCAAGAGTTTGCCCCATACAGTGACCATAATCACAGAAATCAAAGTAGTATAGAGGCTAAGAGCGACTCAGCTCATATTGCTATATGTTTTGAACTGAAGCGAACGCTTCCTACATGCTTAGATGTAGTAAAGCATATTATGCCTGTCAGTTGTGGACATACAATTTTGACAATGTTTATGTGGCATGAGGGCCAAGTTCGTTGCGGATGTCAGGAAATTGCTCCCTGTTTCTTAAAATACAAACAGCCAAACTTGTTGCAGATGTCAGGGAATTGTTTCCTCTCTCTTAAAATACATCAAGAGTTTGTCCTATACAGTAACCCATGTCACAGCATTTAGTGATAATGCTTTAGGGCAAAACAAATGTCGAATAATTGTAAAATTCTGGCTCTATATTGTAATGAAAACACACAAACAGTTGATCACAAGTTCTTTGTGTCAGGAAACTCCTTCATGGAGTGCTACCGTGATTTTGGGGTGGTTGGGAAGGCGAAGAGAAGCAATCAAATTTGAGTACCAGAGTAATTGTCAAACTTAGTTGCTAAGTCCAGAAGAAATTTCATGTGATACAAATGCAGGATGAAGACTTTGTATCCCTGGATGTACTCAAACCCTTTGTCAAAGATACTAACTAAGGTCTGCAGAAAATGCAGTGGCTTCATTTTCAAAAGGACATACTGTTCATACCCTTTTACAAAGAAATTCTCAGTGGAGCACTAGAAGAATTTGAAGTTTCTGACATCAATAACGCAGCATGTGTTGGAAGGAATTGTACACAACTACCACAGCTAACCCCAAACCATGAGAAACAGAAGTTGAAGTTTCTGAAGTATGAAAATCTTCAGGAGCTTCTACCCTTTGTCCCACCCATACATCACAAGTTTTATATAAACTTTCCTCACATTTCTTACAACAATGAAGGAGGACAAAATTTGATCCTACTATTAACAAACCTGCTTGTATTTATGATAGTGACTCTCGCTGACTAAATTTCATTAATGTGTATAACCTTAACTTTACACATGGAGGCCAAAGGTATAAGTGACACTTTATGCAAAAACGGTAATCATTAATAAACTGAGATTGTATTATACGGGTTCAAATTTCCTGCATAAACAGGAGAAAGTATGAAAAAGAAGTACCTACCATGGCTGCATTATTGAAGTCCACATGGAATTTTCTGTAAAACTTTGGACTCGATTTTCACAAAAGTACATTTTTGTCACTTGTACCCCTTGGTTTCTAAGCACCTCAATAAGGGGGCATCCATAAATTACGTGAGGTGAAATAGGGGGAGGGGGGTCTGGCGAAATCTCACCAGATCTCACCAGGGGGGAGGGGGGGGTCTACGGAAATCTCACGTGAGATTTTGCGAAAAATTTTGGGACAGTAGAGCCATAAAAAAGGTCTACAATTTGCGTCAAAGTTGATTTTAGGAGGGTATTTCGTCCAAAAAAAAAAAAAAAAGTTCTACAAAAGTTTCGAAGGCGATTTCTAGGGGGGGTTCTCACGGACCAGATCTCACCAGAGGGGGGGGGGGGGTCCGGCCAGATCGCACGAAATCTCACCAGGGGGAGGGGGGTCCAGAAATCCGGAAAAACACCTCACGTAATTTGTGGATGCCCCCTAAGCTAAAATTCAGCAAAACAATATATATGATGCAGCTTTGCAATAAATAGATAAAACAGAAGTGAAGGTGTATTTTATCCAGATTACTGGAAATAATTTTTTCCTGGTTAAATAGAACCTAGAATTTCTTTACAAATAAAGGCACTCGTCTAACTACTTTTAAAATGTGATGTAGTGTTGAAAGATAACATCTTGGTTGGATAGTTACCAGATACACAAAATGACTGCACTGGTGTCCAACCAAACGATGTAAAATCTAGGCTGTTAACGAAATTACAATACATTGGCAAAATATTTTGCTATTATATCTGATAGCACACCTTACACTATACACAGTGGTTAAATCTCTGAAATAATTGTTTTTGTGAAAATTGGTAACAGAAAAGAGAAGGGAAAGGCGTATTCCTTGGATTTTTTTCTATTTAAGAGAAAGATTCTTTTTATCTAAGTGACAAAATTTTTAAGAAGTCATTATAAAGCAAAAAAAAAAAATTAAAAAAACTTTTCATTTAATGAATTGATGAAACCATTTTTCTCAGTGTCCCCAGCCACTGGAAAGTGCTTTCAAAACAGTAAGTCATCTGTAAGAAGACTCAACATTGCGTTGGAGTGCTCTTACATTGCTGTTAAAGTGTAGTAATACCAGAGGTTTTACTTGAGTAATTTATACACTTGTTTGGGGTTGGGATAGAGGACAGACGAGCGAGCAAAATTAGGCAACCTTACGAGAGCCACAACCTGCAATAGAGCACGAGTCAGCGATTCGGCAATTGTACAGGGTTTGTCCGGAAAGTAATAGGACTGATTTTTTTCCGCCGCGATTGTACTTCAGAGGCGTGCGGCGTACCGACCTGGATTCGGTAGAGGGGGTTCCTAGCTAACAATCGAGCGGCTGGTCAATTGTCTCCGAGCACCTGGAGAGTCAGGACAGGCATTTTCGCCGCGACGTGATTTCTAGTGAGTTGTGCAAGCCGAAAATGCAGCGTTCGTTAGAGCAGAGGTACGCGATTAAATTCTGTTTGAAACTCGGTAAATCTGCGACAGAGACGTTTGATATGATCAAGCAGGCTTACCCAGATGTTGCTTTAGCAAGAAGTGGTGTGATTTCGGTGGCCACCAGCCTTTTTGGAGGGCCGGGGAAGAGGTCGCCGATGAAGACCGTGCTGGAAGACCTTCGACTTCGACAAACACCGACAATGTGACTCGTGTGCGCAAAGTTTGAACACAGACCGTCGACTAAGTATTCGTTTAATTGCCCAGATGTTAAATTTACCAAAATCTGTGGTTCATGACATTGTGACGGAGCATTTGAACATGCGCAAGGTGTGCGCGAAGATGGTCCCAAACAGTGCTCACTGACGACCAGAAATTGCGGCGAGTGGAAATGTGCCAAGAAAATTTGAACATGGTGTGAAAGTGACCCCCAATTTTTGAATAACGTAATCACAGGTGACGAATCATGGATCTTTGAGTATGATCCCGAGACAAAGAGGCAATCTTCCGAGTGGCACACGCCGGCGTCTCCTCGCCCAAAAAAGGGAAGAATGAGCAAATCCAAAGTGAAAACGATGCTCATTGTCTTTTTTTGACATCAAAGGCATCGTCCACCATGAATTTGTTCCTCCTGGACAAACCGTCAACGCCAAGTTTTATGTGGAAGTGCTCAAGAGACTCAAACGAAGGGTCAATCGGGTCCGACAAGACATCGCAGCCGACTGGAAGTTGCACCACGACAACGCCCCGGCTCACACCGCCTTTCTTGTGAACAGCTACCTGACTAAGGCCGGCATTCCAACGCTTCCGCAGCCGCCCTACAGCCCAGATGTGGCTCCCCCGGACTTTTTTTTGTTTCCTCGCCTGAAAAGGCCGATGAAAGGCAAGCATTTTGAGACAGACAGAGGAGATCCAAGCAGCATGCACCGCGGCTCTCAAGGCTATTCCGGAGAATGCCTTCCGTGACGCCTTCAATGCTTGGAAATCGCGTTGGCAGCGCTGCATCGACGCAGAAGGAGCCTATTTTGAAAGTTTCTAAAGAATTGTAACGATTGGCTCAATAAATTTTTTAAATCGACTCAGTCCTATTACTTTCCGGACAAACCCTGTAAGGCACCGAAACCAGAACGCAAGCTGGCATTATGACCGAATGCAGTTAGGTGATGTCAGAGTTTGCCTTCTCCAAAGAGCTGGAGTGGAGTGGGGGTTGTCATAGTAAAACCCTGAGCAGCTAGCTAGGTCTGTCTATCCGTTGGTCGAGTTGATTGTCGTATTGTGCAGCAGCCGGGAGACGACGAAAGAAGTTACCGGGCTCCGGCCTCGGAGCGGAGCCACGGCAGCCCAAGAGATGTCTACAGCAACGCAGAAGGTAGGCTCTACTGAGATTATTTGGATATGAGACGGATAGGTTCAGTTAGGCCGAAGTTCAATGTATTTCAATAGTCCTGTCGTGTTTGGGTTAGAGGTACCCATATTGTAAGCTCGCTCTGTCTCTCCTCGTTCCCATAATGTTGGTGGGGGTTAGCAAGGCGCCACTGCACCAGTTTATCAGTTTCAGAAAGTAATATTGATAGTAAATGTTATTCACAGCTAAATTCCATGTATGTGTAAATATGTGTACAGAACCTTCAGAACCTGGTGTAAATAAATATGTAAATATTCATCAGTGATTAGCCCTGATTTCCAAGTAATAATCCTATCACAAGAGTCATATCCGAACATTCCGTCGATTTCCATGTAGACGCTTATTCACGAATCCCTATGGCAATCTGTCCTTGTCTCACCACTCGGCTGGACAGTGTGACTGTGAGGGTCATCCCAAACGGGTGGCAGCCAAGTCACTACAAAAGTACAAGCAGAAAAATTTTGTGAGGTTATGCCTGTCATTGCAGAAATGTGTCATCTATAAGAAAATGTAGACACCAGAAGTGGTGCTGATAATTTTATCCGTGCACTATGTAATTATACTTTTCATTTGGAATAATGTAATATCAGAAGTAAATTGCACTCAGATTGGATTGCAAAGTAAAAGCTTGAACTTCAAACAATCAATGATGAAATTGATTCACTTCATCTTTATACTCAAGAAAAAGTGTGTCATAATGTACTATATCTTGCTGCCAAAATATCACTGGACTACAACATCCCAACAGAACCAAGAATTTGCTGTAAAAAATAGCTTCAATCACAGTGAGAGCTAAAAATCAGAAGGATAAGCTGGAGAATGTTTTCACTGATCCAACATCTAACTTCAAACAAGACGTAGTTTCATTGTTTTAGGTTGAACAGAAGAATACGGGGATTAAAAATAGGTTTTTTGCGCTAAGGTGTCAGAAGCAGTTCACCTACTAGAAGTACCAAGGTTAAAAAGGCATGAGCAAACCAAAGCTAAACAATCTCGCCATGTAGGCAGACTATGGAACATGAAGCAACCCAAAATATTAATGTTAAGATGCGAGTTTCATGTTTGTAGCTGTTAAAGCTAGAAAGAAGAGACTGTAAAAGCAATTTTTACTCGCATATTTATCCATCTCTTAAATGTTTTTAATACTGTAATTGTAGTGATGAATTAATTTTGTAATAATAATAAATGTGTTTATAAACACATTTTATTAAAATCATATTTCAACCTCAACAAGATTAAAAATAATAACTAACAGCTTTCATGGGCTGACACCCACGATATCCGCCCCTGGTGCCACCCAAACAAGCTGTGCCACTGATGGTATACTTTTGTTTGTAAATTGTTAAATGACTTGTAAAAATTTAACAACTCTAGCCGAGGTGTTAAATTCATGCCAATAGTAGAATTTTTCCAATGTGGTACCTTAAACCGGGATTACTTTGTAACAGCAGGGGAAACTTTGGAACACCTACGTTTTTCAAGTATTTTAAATCTCCCGCTCTAACGAGGTGCAAAATATATATCTGTAATATGGTAAATGGAAGTGTAATTGTGTGCTACAGTCTTTCGGAAACTGATTTGCCGCCTTTTGTGAAAAGCAGGCACTGTTTGTTTGGTGACGATTGTCAAAATTCTGGGTAGTGGGGTAAACTTTCACATCACGAAGAAGAGCTATAAGAAGAGGTACAAAACAGGTAATTACAAGGAGAAGTACATGTGTTAGTTACAGATTTACACAATAATTAAACAATGAAACTTATTATAAGTACAATTTTTTCTAATGTTTTTTAATGTCGGGACTTTCGCGGAACAACATTGGGACTGATCCAAAGTTGCCCCACAGTGATTTCTTAAAGAAAATATGGTTATTTTCTTTTATTGAAGGAATCATACTTATTGTTCGCAAGCATAAACGACCCCTGGAGTCCAGGGCACATCCAAATTTAACTGAGGAAAATCTCATAGAGGCTCTTGAAGCCATTAAGAACAAGTATCGCAGCTATCGAGAAGCCTCTAACAAATATGGGATTCCTAAAAACACCCTTTTCCTTAAAATTAAGGGAATGCACAAAATGCAGTGGCAGACAATTGGTCTTCACACAGGAAGAGGAGAAACATTTCGTCTCAATGCTGTTGCAGTGTCAGCATGGTTTTCCGGTAGCATTTACGACTTGCGATGTACTGCCAAGTCGTATCTCAATAGATGCGGAAGAAGAGCACAGATTAAAAAAAAAAAATCCGGGCGTTGAATGGGAGCGGAAATTTATGGAAAGACATAGAGTGATCTTGACAATGAGTACAGCTAAGAATATTACTTATTCAAAGGCGGCAACTGATGATGAAATAATTAGATCTTTCTTGAAAACGTAGAGAATAGCTCAAAGGCATTTTGCCGAAAACATGTGGAATTATGATGAAACCAATTTAGCTGATAATCCAGGAACCAAGAAAACAATAACGAAAAGAGGGGTGAAATACCCGGAAAAAATTCAGAACTCATCGAAGGCCTGCACCTCTCTCATGGTCTGTGGCAACTCAGCAGGAACACTAGCTCCTTTTTATGTGAACGCCAAGTTTGAAAAACTGTGGAATACATGGACGGAAAATGGGCCACTTGGAGTTAGATACAACCGGTCAAGGTTTGACTGCCAATGTTTTGAAGATTGGTTTGTTCAATTACTCCTACCAATTTTGAAGTGCCAGTCTGGAATGAAGTACACACTTTGACAATAAATTTGGCCATCGCTGAAAAATTCTATCACTCTTATTTTGCACAATCTGACATCAATGTCATCCTAAGTAACAGTAATGCAATAATGGCTTTCCAGTATTACATTACTGTTTCCTGGGATGACATTGATGTCAGATTTTGCAAAATATGAGTGGTAGAATTTTTCAGCGGCAGCCAAATTTATTGTCAAAGTGTGTACCTTCATTCCAGACTGGCACTTCAAAATTGGTAGGAGTAATTGAACAAACCAATCTTCAAAACATTGGCAGTCAAACCTTGACCGGTTGTATCTAACTCCAAGTGGCCCATTTTCCGTCCATGTATTCCACAGTTTTTCAAACTTGGCGTTCACATAAAAAGGAGCTAGTGTTCCTGCTGAGTTGCCACAGACCATGAGAGAGGTGCAGGCCTTCGATGAGTTCTGAATTTTTTCCGGGTATTTCACCCCTCTTTTCGTTATTGTTTTCTTGGTTCCTGGATTATCAGCTAAATTGGTTTCATCATAATTCCACATGTTTTCTGGCAAAATGCCTTTGAGCTATTTCTCTACGTTTTCAAAGAAAGATCTAATTATTTCATCATCAGTTGCCGCCTTTGAATAAGTAATATTCTTAGCTGTACTCATTGTCAAGATCACTCTATGTCTTTCCATAAATTTCCGCTCCCATTCAACGCCCGGATTTTTTTTTTTTAATCTGTGCTCTTTTCTTCCGCATCTATTGAGATACGACTTGGCAGTACATCGCAAGTCGTAAATGTCTACCGGAAAACCATGCTGACACTGCAACAGCATTGAGACGAAATGTTTCTCCTCTTCCTGTGTGAAGACCAATTGTCTGCCAACTGCATTTTGTGCATTCCCTTAATTTTAAGGAAAAGGGTGTTTTTAGGAATCCCATATTTGTTAGAGGCTTCTCGATAGCTGCGATACTTGTTCTTAATGGCTTCAAGAGCCTCTATGAGATTTTCCTCAGTTAAATTTGGATGTGCCCTGGACTCCAGGGGTCGTTTATGCTTGCGAACAATAAGTATGATTCCTTCAATAAAAGAAAATAACCATATTTTCTTTAAGAAATCACTGTGGGGCAACTTTAGGACAGTCCCAATGTTGTTCCGCGAAAGTCCCGACATTAAAAAACATTAGAAAATAATTTGTACTTATAATAAGTTTCATTGTTTAATTATTGTGTAAATCTGTAACTAACACATGTACTTCTCCTTGTAATTACCTGTTTTGTACCTCTTCTTATAGCTCTTCTTCGTGATGTGAAAGTTTACCCCACTACCCAGAATTTTGACAATCGTCACCAAACAAACAGTGCCTGCTTTTCACAAAAGGCGGCAAATCAGTTTCCGAAAGACTGTAGCACACAATTACACTTCCATTTACCATATTACAGATATTATATTTTGCACCTCGTTAGAGCGGGAGATTTAAAATACTTGAAAAACGTAGGTGTTCCAAAGTTTCCCCTGCTGTTACAAAGAATCCCGAGTTTAAGGTACCACATTGGAAAAATTCTACTATTGGCATGAATTTAACACCTCGGCTAGAGTTGTTAAATTTTTACAAGTCATTTAACAATTTACAAACAAAAGTATACCATCAGTGGCACAGCTTGTTTGGGTGGCACCAGGGGCGGATATCGTGGGTGTCAGCCCATGAAAGCTGTTAGTTATTATTTTTTAATCTTGTTGAGGTTGAAATATGATTTTAATAAAATGTGTTTATAAACACATTTATTATTATTTACAAAATTAATTCATCACTACAATTACAGTATTAAAAACATTTAAGAGATGGATAAATATGCGAGTAAAAATTGCTTTTACAGTCTCTTCTTTCTAGCTTTAACAGCTACAAACATGAAACTCGCATCTTAACATTAATATTTTGGGTTGCTTCATGTTCCATAGTCTGCCTACATGGCGAGATTGTTTAGCTTTGGTTTGCTCATGCCTTTTTAACCTTGGTACTTCTAGTAGGTGAACTGCTTCTGACACCTTAGCGCAAAAAACCTATTTTTAATCCCCGTATTCTTCTGTTCAACCTAAAACAATGAAACTACGTCTTGTTTGAAGTTAGATGTTGGATCAGTGAAAACATTCTCCAGCTTATCCTTCTGATTTTTAGCTCTCACTGTGATTGAAGCTATTTTTTACAGCAAATTCTTGGTTCTGTTGGGATGTTGTAGTCCAGTGATATTTTGGCAGCAAGATATAGTACATTATGACACACTTTTTCTTGAGTATAAAGATGAAGTGAATCAATTTCATCATTGATTGTTTGAAGTTCAAGCTTTTACTTTGCAATCCAATCTGAGTGCAATTTACTTCTGATATTACATTATTCCAAATGAAAAGTATAATTACATAGTGCACGGATAAAATTATCAGCACCACTTCTGGTGTCTACATTTTCTTATAGATGACACATTTCTGCAATGACAGGCATAACCTCACAAAATTTTTCTGCTTGTACTTTTGTAGTGACTTGGCTGCCACCCGTTTGGGATGACCCTCACAGTCACACTGTCCAGCCGAGTGGTGAGACAAGGACAGATTGCCATAGGGATTCGTGAATAAGCGTCTACATGGAAATCGACGGAATGTTCGGATATGACTCTTGTGATAGGATTATTACTTGGAAATCAGGGCTAATCACTGATGAATATTTACATATTTATTTACACCAGGTTCTGAAGGTTCTGTACACATATTTACACATACATGGAATTTAGCTGTGAATAACATTTACTATCAATATTACTTTCTGAAACTGATAAACTGGTGCAGTGGCGCCTTGCTAACCCCCACCAACATTATGGGAACGAGGAGAGACAGAGCGAGCTTACAATATGGGTACCTCTAACCCAAACACGACAGGACTATTGAAATACATTGAACTTCGCCTAACTGAACCTATCCGTCTCATATCCAAATAATCTCAGTAGAGCCTACCTTCTGCGTTGCTGTAGACATCTCTTGGGCTGCCGTGGCTCCGCTCCGAGGCCGGAGCCCGGTAACTTCTTTCGTCGTCTCCCGGCTGCTGCACAATACGACAATCAACTCGACCAACGGATAGACAGACCTAGCTAGCTGTGCTCAGGGTTTTACTATGACAACCCCCACTCCACTCCAGCTCTTTGGAGAAGGCAAACTCTGACATCACCTAACTGCATTCGGTCAGCTTGCGTTCTGGTTTCGGTGCCTTACAGGGTTTGTCCGGAAAGTAATAGGACTGAGTCGATTTAAAAAAATTTATTGAGCCAATCGTTACAATTCTTTAGAAACTTTCAAAATAGGCTCCTTCTGCGTCGATGCAGCGCTGCCAACGCGATTTCCAAGCATTGAAGGCGTCACGGAAGGCATTCTCCAGAATAGCCTTGAGAGCCGCGGTGCATGCTGCTTGGATCTCCTCTGTTGTCTCAAAATGCTTGCCTTTCATCGGCCTTTTCAGGCGAGGAAACAAAAAAAAGTCCGGGGGAGCCACATCTGGGCTGTAGGGCGGCTGCGGAAGCGTTGGAATGCCGGCCTTAGTCAGGTAGCTGTTCACAAGAAAGGCGGTGTGAGCCGGGGCGTTGTCGTGGTGCAACTTCCAGTCGGCTGCGATGTCTTGTCGGACCCGATTGACCCTTCGTTTGAGTCTCTTGAGCACTTCCACATAAAACTTGGCGTTGACGGTTTGTCCAGGAGGAACAAATTCATGGTGGACGATGCCTTTGATGTCAAAAAAGACAATGAGCATCGTTTTCACTTTGGATTTGCTCATTCTTCCCTTTTTTGGGCGAGGAGACGCCGGCGTGTGCCACTCGGAAGATTGCCTCTTTGTCTCGGGATCATACTCAAAGATCCATGATTCGTCACCTGTGATTACGTTATTCAAAAATTGGGGGTCACTTTCACACATGTTCAAATTTTCTTGGCACATTTCCACTCGCCGCAATTTCTGGTCGTCAGTGAGCACTTTTGGGACCATCTTCGCGCACACCTTGCGCATGTTCAAATGCTCCGTCACAATGTCATGAACCACAGATTTTGGTAAATTTAACATCTGGGCAATTAAACGAATACTTAGTCGACGGTCTGTGTTCAAAACTTTGCGCACACGAGTCACATTGTCGGTGTTTGTCGAAGTCGAAGGTCTTCCAGCACGGTCTTCATCGGCGACCTCTTCCCGGCCCTCCAAAAAGGCCTGGTGCCACCGAAACACACCACTTCTTGCTAAAGCAACATCTGGGTAAGCCTGCTTGATCATATCAAACGTCTCTGTCGCAGATTTACCGAGTTTCACACAGAATTTAATCGCGTACCTCTGCTCTAACGAACGCTGCATTTTCGGCTTGCACAACTCGCAGAAACATGTCGCGCGAAAATGCCTGTCCTGACTCTCCAGGTGCTCGGAGACAATTGACCAGCCGCTCGATTGTTAGCTAGGAACCCCCTCTACCGAATCCAGTCGGTACGCGCACGCTCTGAAGTACAATCGCGGCGGAAAAAAATCAGTCCTATTACTTTCCGGACAAACCCTGTACAATTGCCGAATCGCTGACTCGTGCTCTACTTGCAGGTTGTGGCTCTCGTAAGGTTGCCTAATTTTGCTCGCTCGTCTGTCCTCTATCCCAACCCCAAACAAGTGTATAAATTACTCAAGTAAAACCTCTGGTATTACTACACTTTAACAGCAATGTAAAGAGCACTCCAACGCAATGTTGAGTCTTCTTACAGATGACTTACTGTGTTTTGAAAGCACTTTCCAGTGGCTGGAGGACACTGAGAAAAATGGTTTCATCAATTCATTAAATGAAAAGTTTTTTTTAATTTTTTTTTTTTTGCTTTATAATGACTTCTTAAAAATTTTGTCACTTAGATAAAAAGAATCTTTCTCTTAAATAGAAAAAAATCCAAGGAATACGCCTTTCCCTTCCTCTTTTCTGTTACCAATTTTCACAAAAACAATTATTTCAGAGATTTAACCACTGTGTATAGTGTAAGGTGTGCTATCAGATATAATAGCAAAATATTTTGCCAATGTATTGTAATTTCGTTAACAGCCTAGATTTTACATCGTTTGGTTGGACACCAGTGCAGTCATTTTGTGTATCTGGTAACTATCCAACCAAGATGTTATCTTTCAACACTACATCACATTTTAAAAGTAGTTAGACGAGTGCCTTTATTTGTAAAGAAATTCTAGGTTCTATTTAACCAGGAAAAAATTATTTCCAGTAATCTGGATAAAATACACCTTCACTTCTGTTTTATCTATTTATTGCAAAGCTGCATCATATATATTGTTTTGCTGAATTTTAGCTTAGGGGGCATCCACAAATTACGTGAGGTGTTTTTCCGGATTTCTGGACCCCCCCTCCCCCCTGGTGAGATTTCGTGCGATCTGGCCGGACCCCCCCCCCCCCCTCTGGTGAGATCTGGTCCGTGAGAACCCCCCCTAGAAATCGCCTTCGAAACTTTTGTAGAACTTTTTTTTTTTTTTTTTTTTTTGTGACGAAATACCCTCCTAAAATCAACTTTGACGCAAATTGTAGACCTTTTTTATGGCTCTACTGTCCCAAAATTTTTCGCAAAATCTCACGTGAGATTTCCGTAGACCCCCCCCTCCCCCCTGGTGAGATCTGGTGAGATTTCGCCAGACCCCCCTCCCCCTATTTCACCTCACGTAATTTATGGATGCCCCCTTATTGAGGTGCTTAGAAACCAAGGGGTACAAGTGACAAAAATGTACTTTTGTGAAAATCGAGTCCAAAGTTTAATGAGTACAGAAAATTCCATGTGGACTTCAATAATGCAGCCATGGTAGGTACTTCTTTTTCATACTTTCTCCTGTTTATGCAGGAAATGAACCCGTATAATACAATCTCAGTTTATTAATGATTACCGTTTTTGCATAAAGTGTCACTTATACCTCTTGGCCTCCATGTGTAAAGTTAAGGTTATACACATTAATGAAATTTAGTCAGCGAGAGTCACTATCATAAATACAAGCAGGTTTGTTAATAGTAGGATCAAATTTTGTCCTCCTTCATTGTTGTAAGAAATGTGAGGAAAGTTTATATAAAACTTGTGATGTATGGGTGGGACAAAGGGTAGAAGCTCCTGAAGATTTTCATACTTCAGAAACTTCAACTTCAGTTTCTCATGGTTTGGGGTTAGCTGTGGTAGTTGTGTACAATTCCTTCCAACACATGCTGCGTTATTGATGTCAGAAACTTCAAATTCTTCTAGTGCTCCACTGAGAATTTCTTTGTAAAAGGGTATGAACAGTATGTCCTTTTGAAAATGAAGCCACTGCATTTTCTGCAGACCTTAGTTAGTATCTTTGACAAAGGGTTTGAGTACATCCAGGGATACAAAGTCTTCATCCTGCATTTGTATCACATGAAATTTCTTCTGGACTTAGCAACTAAGTTTGACAATTACTCTGGTACTCAAATTTGATTGCTTCTCTTCGCCTTCCCAACCACCCCAAAATCACGGTAGCACTCCATGAAGGAGTTTCCTGACACAAAGAACTTGTGATCAACTGTTTGTGTGTTTTCATTACAATATAGAGCCAGAATTTTACAATTATTCGACATTTGTTTTGCCCTAAAGCATTATCACTAAATGCTGTGACATGGGTTACTGTATAGGACAAACTCTTGATGTATTTTAAGAGAGAGGAAACAATTCCCTGACATCTGCAACAAGTTTGGCTGTTTGTATTTTAAGAAACAGGGAGCAATTTCCTGACATCCGCAACGAACTTGGCCCTCATGCCACATAAACATTGTCAAAATTGTATGTCCACAACTGACAGGCATAATATGCTTTACTACATCTAAGCATGTAGGAAGCGTTCGCTTCAGTTCAAAACATATAGCAATATGAGCTGAGTCGCTCTTAGCCTCTATACTACTTTGATTTCTGTGATTATGGGTCACTGTATGGGGCAAACTCTTGATGTATTTTAAGAGACAGGAAACAATTCCCTGACATCTGCAACAAGCTTGGCTCTCATACCACTTAAACATTGTGGCATCTCCAGTAGCTAAGTTGTGAATGTCAAAAATGTATGCCCACAACTGAAGGGCATAATATGCTTTACTGCATGTAAGCATGCAGTAAGCGTTTGCTGCAGATCAAAACATACAGCGATGTGACCCGAGTCGCTCTTAACCTCTATAATACTTTCATTCTTTGCAGCGTGTGCTTTGCGAAGATGGATTTATTTCCCTATGCTGCACTCCCCCCCCCCCTTTTTTTAATGAGGTTCACCATTATCTATAATGTTCTGAAGCTCATCTTGTGTCCATCTCCAAGTGGAATTTTGTGTACATAATAATTGGAAATTTTGACTATTAAGAGCCTGATTTGGAACAAATTTCCTATAGTAACCACAAAGCCCTAAAAAACTTTTAAGTTGTGTTCTATTTTGTGGTCTAGGAAAATTTTTGATAGCTGCTAGCTTATCTGGTGAAGGTTGAGGGGTGATGACATGACCCAAAAATTCTATCTTAGGGGTAAGAAAAATGCACTTCTTGAACTTGACTGTCATACCCCCATTTCTCAGAGCTGTTAATACCTCCCTTAAGGTATCCCAATGTTCCTGTATGGTTTTACTTGCTAAAATGTCATCGACATAGACATGTACTTTCTTTAACAATTTGGGGCCTAGAACTAGGTCTAGGGCACGAATGAAGTTGGCAACCGCATTGTTTAAGCCAAATGGCAACACTTTAAAATGGTAAGACCTTCCATGGTACAAGAACGCTGTGTATTGTCTGGAATCAGGTGCAGTAGACACCTGCCAGTAAGAGCAACTCAAATCAAATTTCTTTCCATGAAAGTTATGAAGAATCTCATCTATGGGCAATGGATGGTCCCTTTCAGTCTGAAGGTATTTGTTTAATGTTCTAGCATCCAAAACTAATATTACAGTTTGATCCGACTTAATAACAACTACTAGGGGGTTGTTATAAGAGCTATGTGATCTTTCAATAATTCCCCATTGGAGCATAAGGCTTATTTCTTCTTCTACCATCTGTCTTTTGGTGATGGGAATAGGGTATGGCTTTACAAAGAATGGTTGGGTACAAGAAACCTGAAAATTACACTGGTAGTTTTTTATTAATCCTGGTTGATCATTGAATACATCAGAAAACTCATCAATTAAATTTATTAATTTCTGTTTATATTGTGAGTCAACGTCCGTAGTAACTTTTAGAAGTACATCTTCCCTTTCTTGAATTTTCAATTTATCAACCCAAAAGTGAACTACCTTACTATGAAATGAAGGTTCTGTATCCATATTGACTTCAACATTCTTAAATAAAATTTTCACTGAAGGTGAAGCTTTTTGTTTCCATCCCATGAGTAATTGTATTGATAACCGTGTATTATCCAATGAAAAGGATAATGTATTTTTGGCGCAGTCTAAGGTAGCTGCTGTTTGGCGAAGCCAGTCAATTCGAAAAATGCATTGAGGCTGAAGGCCTGGGATCACATAAACTTTTAGATCAAACGGAACATCCATGATGGTGCCTTCTATTAAAGCTTGAATCTTAATTGGTTTACTCTTCTTACGAGTTGCCGTTATAGCTGTCATAAGTGGTTCCTCATAATAAGGGAATGGTATTATGGAATCTAATGTGTTAAATAGCTCTTCAGAAATACAGGATAATTCTGCGCCTGTGTTAAGGAGGACCTCAATGATAAGACCTTGTACCAAGATTAGCAGTATTGGTACCTGTACCAATTCATCATTGTCAAAATTATCTTCCTGTAATAAATCTTCCCTAAGATTATTGTGGAAACTATAGGTGAATTATGTGGTCCTGAAAATGCTTTTGCCTTTGTTTGGACCAGGACATAAGCAAAATTTAGTTTTTTGATTGCCTATTGTCCCCCTCACAGTGAACGATCACTTCTGTTGTTTACCTATGTTCAATTCGTTCTGAATCACTTTGCAATTCTGGTCTCTTACTATTATTAGCCCCTCTTCCTCGACCTCTACTTTTACTTCTAAATAAGCCATGTACATTTGGTCTTCCCCTACTGGAATTAGAAAAAACTTGTGGTTGTACATTGCTTTGAGGTTGGGCAGTAGTGTTATCTAGGGAGGGCTTGTTATTGTCAGTATTTCCTCCCTGTTGTTGAGACCTATCATAGTTGTTATTGTTTTTATATTGGTGTATGTTTTGAGTTCCTCCCTTATAGTCATTATTATGGCTAACAAACCGCCTTTGGTTTGAAGGGTGGTAAATTCGAGTGGCCTGTTGCATGTCTGGGTTATGTAATGTTTTCTCTGCAGCATCAATAGTGTTAATTCCTAGTAATGCAAAGGAGGCTTGAACATCTTCCGGCAATCTGCCCAATATATGCTTTACTAATTCCTCTTCAGGGGTGGTGTAATACTCCTCTATAATTATTTGTATTACTCTTCTTAAGTTAGCCAATTATAATAATCCGTTCTTAACTCATTTATCTTTCTACCTAATTGTTTCGTAATTAAAGTCCACAGGTTTTTAGACGGTTTGGCCCTTAAATACCGCCATTCAACCCACGTACGCGGACAGAGGAGCTATTTAGTTCCATTAAAAGGTTCTTATTATCCAAATAAGACATCTTAGCTTCATACAATCAATAATTTGCTATTTTATTGATTAAAGCCCGATTACTGCTCTTAACAACTTTACACGAGGCACAAAACTACAATTGAAAATACACTCGTTCTGTATATTAAGAAACAATCACTGATTCATCTGGCATAATACAAAATATTAGATCGCCGCCACAACTTTGGTGCACAACCTCTCACTCCCACTCACGGCCAGAGACACTTCTGCACATACTCAAAACCGTAGATGTTAACATCACTTATACTACCCTTTTTTACATGCTTAGTATCGTCTGTGATTTCCGTGAGCATAAATACAATTGCTTACAATGCATATTCATACATTTATTTTAATATTATAATATATACATCTAAATATATTTTCGGGGATAGTGGATATGCTATACCTGCCCCCACTACGAGGCAAATTACGAGGCGTATTCCAAAAGTAAGGTCCGTTTGATCATAATAAAAACATCGTTCAGGATACAAGGTTTTTATTAACGTCAGTATGTAACTACATATCTAGTTCACTTTTCCACATAATCGCCGTTCATATCTATACACTTTCTGTAACGCTGTACCAGTTTCTTTAACCCCTCGGCATAAAAGTCTGCCGCCTGGGACGTGAACCAATTGGTAACGCTCGTCTTGAGTTCTTCATCGGTTTGAAATCGTTGTCCACCAAGCCACCGTTTCAAATGCAGGAAGAGAAAATAGTCGCTTGGTGCAAGATCTGGACTGTAAGCAGGGTGGTCTAGGATTTCCCAACGAAACTCTTGAATCTTCTCTTTGGTTTTGGAAGCGGTATGCGGGCGTGCGTTGTCGTGCAGGAGGATGATGCCAGACGACAGTTTCCCGCGGCGTCGATTTTGGATGGCACGTCTCAGTTTGGTGAGCGTTGCACAGTACACGTCAGCTGTAATGGTTGTCCCACGGTCCATGAATTCGATCAAAAGGACGCCCTTTTCGTCCCAAAACACGGAAGCCATCATTTTGCGATTCGTGTACGGCGATTGCTTACACTTTTTTGGTTTGGGTGAACCGGAATGGCGCCACTGCGTTGATTGTTGTTTTGATTCTGCGTTGGTGTACGCTATCCACGTCTCGTCTCCCGTAACAATTTGGGAAAACAAACTGTCTCCATCTTGTCTATAGCGCTCCAAAAATTGTCGTGCCCTATGCATTCGTTGCTCTTTGTGCTGGGCGGTGAGCAGTTTTGGCACCCACCGCGCACAAAGCTTCCGATATCCAAGCTCTTCAGTGACAATCCTGTAAATTGAGGTTCTAGCAACATTTGGGAATTCCATAGCCAGACCACTAATCGTCAAACGCCGATCACTTCGCAGTTTTTGGTTAACTTGCTCGACGATGTCGTCGGTCCGAATACTGGGCCTGCCACTCCGCTGTTGATCGTGCACATCTGTGCGACCACTTTGAAATTCTCGACACCAGTGTCGAACTTGTTTCTCACTCATTATGTTTGGTCCACACACTACACACAATTCGCGATGGATGTCCGCAGCTGACGATCCTTTTGCCAACAAAAATCTAATCACACCGCGCACTTCACAACTGGCGGGAGCTACGATTGTCGCGGCCATTTCGAACTGCTCTCAACAATAGATATACGGCTACTGCGGCACGCCAACAATACTGCATATTTACCAGGAGTTGGTAGATGGCGCTGCAGGTGGGAAACGTCATTCAGGCCTATCATCTGTGACATCTTGTACCCCGGACCTTACTTTTGGAATACGCCTCGTAAATTTAATGCTTGGCATGTATTTCACTTTGCCTAGAAGTCATTACGATCTGTCCATATTAAATTATCAGTTAAAATTGTTAGCGGTATTTTCTGACACATTGATTGAACAACCTTTTCACACAACACCAATTGAATGTTTCCCTATTAATATTACTTTGTTTTACATTTCACATTTTACACCTTCTTCTTTTCCATGAACTGTACATGGTCCGTTACAATTGAAGCTACCAACTGAGGTCAACGACAAACTCTTTGCGGTGAGCACACACCCTGTTGTCAGATTTACCGAAGCGGGTAGTCTACCTGGCGCTCGGTTAGTGGCGTAACCGCACAGCTGATTTTCTTTTAGTTGTGCCACTAAATCTTACACAACAAACACATTTTAAAGTCCATATATTCTAACATTTACTGTAATGTCTTCATTGTTCTTTGTACACTCTTGGCAGGTTGAAATCTTACTTACATCTATTCAGATCACTTATTTTTTAATGTAACCTTTCTTCCCGCGATAGTTTTTTATTATCGAGACAACAACCATGGCTACCAATCCCTGAATATAAACAAAAAAGAACTTCCAAACTTAATTTCCACATTTGAATCGAATTTACTTCCAACTAAAGGACTGTTACTTGCTCTATCATTTAGTACATTACTCTACATCAACTCCATACAACAATTTTTACACACTATCTTTAGTTTTGTACAGTTTCAAGTCTACTATATTTCGCAAACCCAGCTTTTTATTTGATTTAGGATATGAAGTAAATATACACTAGAATGAGGCTTAGAAATTATACGGAAAGGTCCAAAATAAACTTTGAAAAATTTCTTAATCTCCGAATTGATATTACAGGACTTACATTTTGTTTTCACCAAAACTAAATCATTCAAATTGAACTCGGTAGGTTGGATTCTTTTATCATATCTTCTCTTTCTTTCATCCGCCTTCTTTCTCATTCTTTCTCTGACTTGATTTAGAAGCTCTTGTCGATCAAGAGTGGTAGCGACAGGAAATTTAACACTTTCTCTTATAAAATCTGGAGGATCTTTAGTCCATACCCACACTACATTCTCTTTTCGTAGGGCATTTAAGTGCGGATCATTAAACGATTGGTCTTTCATAAATTTTCTATAAAATCCACACAGTCCGAAAAATGATTTGAGCTGTTTTTTGTTCTGAGGTATCGGAAATTTTGCTATTGCTTGTATCTTATCTGAATCTGGCATTATTCCATTTGCATTTATCGTATGTCCCAAAAATTTAATTTCTCTCTTGACAAATTCGCATTTTTACAATTTCAGGGTCATTCCTCCTATTCTTAATGCTACTAATACGTCTTATAAGATTTTACAATGTTCTTCCCAACTTGACGCACTGATTAATATATCATCCACATAAATGGTTAACCTGCTCAATAATTCCTCTCCCTAAACTTGGTCCAGGGCTCTAATGAACACGGAAACTGATATATTAATTCCAAATGGAACCACGCAATATTGGTAACATCTTCCTCCATACAAAAAGGCTATATATTTTCTCGATTCTTTGGCTAGCGGAACTTGCCAATAGCCGGCCGTCAAATCTAAACTCGTCATATATGTTACGCTGTAGAATTTTTGCAACGTCTCTTCTAAATTTTCTGGCCTGTCAGTCTCTTTTTTTCAACAATACGATTCAGCGTTCTTGTATCTAAAACTAATCGAACAGATCCGTCCTTCTTTCAACAACAATTAGTGGGTTATTATAAGAACTGTCACTCCTCTCAATTATTCCCCATTGTAGCATCCTATTTATTTCCCGCTCCACTGCATTTTTCTTGGCAAATGGTACTGGATAAGGTTTCACAAAGAATGGAGTATGCGGTTTTATTTTTAGCTTGCATTCAAAATCTTTAACTGTGCCCGGACAATTCGAAAACCTGTCGGCGTTACATTCTAATAATGTACGCAGCTGTTCTTTCTGTTCCCACGTAATCTCACATATTTCGATCACTTTACTTATAATATCTTTAGTTGCAAGGTCATCATTCCTTTCATACACACTGCTGTCTCCAAATTCTTCTTCTCTTTCTTCTTCACACATCGGCTGCATTATTTGTACTTTCACGTTCCCCACTATACCTGCGGCGTTTACCATTTCTTTTCCAAATTTAATATTATACTCTTTTCCCTCCTTGTTTAATTGTATTCTTCCTTCACCACAATCAACAACCACATGATACTTTTGTAGCAAGTCCATACCCAGTATACAATTCATGTTTAGGTCCGGAATTACTATGCATCGATGTTCTATCTGTACTCAGTTTATCTCCAATTCTATCCAAATTTGCTTCTTGAAACGTTTACTTAATTTTCCAGTGGCTCCCATGACTTGTAAATAATTTACTGGCATTTCTTCGACTCTTCGATCTTTGGTTATGCGCTCGTAGAAAACTTCCGAAATCGCCGTCAAATCACTCCCGGTATCTAAAAGCGCTTGACTTTGCACTCCAAATATTTTTAGACTTATCAAAGTTTGTCTACAGCTTTTCCGATGTCTTCTTGTAACAAATCATTTACTATTTCCTGATGCGACCATTCTATTTCTTCCTGGAGGTTCATTTTAGATAGATAACTCTTTTTGAAATCATCCGAGCTCGCTTGACACTGGCTGTCCTCAACTGTACAAGATAATAAAGCTTTTTGTTCTCTACTTTGCTCTTCTCCGTCGGCAGTAGAATAACAAGCTACGTCGGTACATGTTCGTAAAGGGGCTATATTCGCATTTTGACAGCTACTTGGTGCTTCAACTGTTTTCGCTCTTACCCGTGATATACCTTTAAACTCCGATTCATCATATTTCCTTATAAAAAATATTCTGACTTCATTTTCTTCATTTTCATTTTCTTCTTCGCTACTTTCAGATTCCCTTTCCTCTTCGTCATCACTGCTAGGAACAATTTCTCCGGTTTCGTTAATGCTAAACACTAGCTCATTATCTTCTTTCTCACAATTTCCTTCGTCGAACAAATCCATTGCAGCTTTACATTGCGCCTCCGCACTATTTACTCCTCCTCCGGTATTCTTTTCATACTCTTCTTCATCCTGTACATCGATGTTAGCCAAATCTATGACTTCACGACAATTCCAACCACCCCCTTGCTTTAATGTCGCGACATCGCATTTCTCATTCTCTATCTCGTTGAAACATTTCCACCATTGTAGATATTCATCTTTGCTGTATAATTTGCAGTACTCGAATAAATGCTCTTCTTCATTCTCTTTTATTTCAACATTATTTGGTCCATAAGTTCCGATATTCGCTTCCGTGCGGACCTTCACAGTCGCGGTTTGGAGTTTTCCGCCTCTTCTTTTTTCTCATCCTGTACTTTTTCTGTTTTTCTCATATACATCATTTGTTTAGGCTGCTGTCTGTAATCATGGCATTCACCTGACGCGTAGTTACTACTATAGTTCTGATTACAGTATTTATTATTATTATTGGCCACATTCTGGTCAAAATGCCAGTCTCCTCTTTCTTGCTCGTACATTTGCCTCTTACTTCTTCCGTATATTTCACGTCCTCTCTGTGAACCGTTATCCCACCTATCGTATCTGTTAAATAATGTTCACCACACAATAAGGTCTGCTGTAATAATAATACGTTTATTGAGGCACACACACTACAACTTTATATCCACATGTTTTCAGTTAAACAGCCAGACAACGACTCCTCTGACTCATGTACAATTCCAAAGATACATCAAGCACCAGAACATTTCCCACAGATATAAATGTACAATACTCAACACGCCTCCTTACATTTATATCTGTACTTCTATTAACTCACATTCAACATCTCTCTAAACTTTTTGAACTTAACACAATGCCTTCGTAAATATGTCAGCAATGTTTTCGTTAGATTCTATTTTCACAATGTCTATTACACCATTTGTATAACACTCATTTACAAAATGATAGTGTACTTCAATATACTTGGAGTTCTTTGAAAAATTACCATACTTCGTTCACAGGTTCTAATTTTAAATTAACTTCCATTGGTGTATCATACAATTTTGAGTTTACAATTTTATACTTTGAGGCTAAGGAATTGATGTAATTTTCCTGACTCAAACTCTTAACATTTTCTTCCAGATTGTAATCTATATTAATTCCTAAATAGGTTTTTACTTGACCCAAGTCTTTCATCTTGAATTTCTTCGACAACAGATTCTTGATTTTATCTATTTTCCTTTTACTGTTACAACAAATTAATAGATCATCAACAAATATTATTAAATAAATTATATCATCTCCATCGATCAAAGTATACAGACAATAATCAAATTCACATTTTTCAAAACCTAGATCACTCATAAATTGATCAAAACAATCATACCAAGCTCTAGGGCTTTCTCGTAAACCATACAATGCTTTATTCAATTTACAAATCCTATTAGTACCATCTTCATACCCTCTTGGCTGATTTATATAAACCTCTGATAAAACTTTACCACTAAGAAATGCAGTTTCAACATCCACTTGCTCTATTGCTAAACCATTTTGACAACAGTATGATAGTAAAAGTTTCAATGTCTGCATCCTAGCCACTGGTGAATATATGTCATCCACAACTTTCTTTTGTTGAAAACCCCTTACAACTAGTCTTGCTTTATAAGTGTTATCTGATTTTTTTGTGTAAACCCACTTTACATCAAGAGCATTTACATTCTCTGGTTTCTTTACTAGTTTCCATGTTTTGTTTTGATAGAAACAGTCAATCTCCTTGTCCATTGCTTGTTTCCAATACACTGACTCTTTACAATTAATCGCCTCCTCGAAATTATCTGGACTATCAGCACAACAAAAGTTTACATAAATGATATTGCTACAGACATAATCATTAAATCTATCTGGCATTTTACATTTTCTACCTGACATAGTCAATTTACAATTATCACTGTTTTAACCTCCTTTAACATCTCCTTCTTTCCTTTCCTCATCTACAGATTCATTTTCATCACTAGAATCACTCTGAATCATAACCCTTTAAGTGGATAAGTTTAACATTATTCTCTACAATATCAACATATCTTGCAACAACAATTTTATTATACACTAATACTCTGTATCCAACTTCACTATAACCTAATAAAATTCCCATATCACCTTTACGATCCCATTTAAACTTTCTCAATTGTTCAGGTACTCTTACAAAAACTTTACTACCATAAAGCTTCAGATGTCAAAGTCAGACCTTGCCTCGGCGGTGAAGAGATTTATCTTTGATATTTGGCAGAGGCAGTGGCTGGAAGTCGAGCATAATAAGCTCCGGCAGGTCAAACCGACCGTTAAGCCGTGGAGCAGCTCCTTCCAGCGGGCGAGGAGGGATGAGGTTCTCCTTACTCGCCTCCGTATAGGGCACTGTCCTCTGACGCACAGCTTTCTTCTCCGCCGGGAGGACCCACCGGAATGAGATGCTTGTGGCGTACCTTTGACGGTACGCCACATTTTAAGTGAGTATATTTTATTTTTAGACTTAAGGGCAGACGTTGGCTTAGCCAACGATCTGTCACTTATTTTAAACAATGATAGTGACAATGTGGCTAAGGTTTTAAAGGTTTGTTGCTTGGCCGGTCTTGTCCCAAAAATTTTGGGCAGATCGGCCTAGGTTTTATATTGGATTGGTGGCCATTTACAACCATCAATCCAAGTACTGCTTTTACTTGTGACCAGGGCCGGCGTTAGGGAGGGGTAAGCGGGTCAAAAGTACCCAGGCCCGCCGGCTGATGGGGGGCCCCATCACCGACTGTAGGGGCCCTCAGGCCATGAAGCCAAGAATCCGCCCATTGTCGGCCGGCCAGTTTGTAGAGCTAAAAAAAAAAAAGTTCACCCATTTTACCCCGGGCCCGAAATTCCTAGCGCCGGCCCTGCTTGTGACACTGCTTATATGGCTGGCCCTTTTACAGTCAGCCAGCTAACTCGTTTTTTAAACTGGTTGGCCCTTTTGCAGCCAACCAGTTAATGTATGAATTTTTAAATTTTCCTTGTCTCAGTTTTATTTCTTATGTTGCCGTCTGTGTGGCCGATCTGTTTACAGTCGGCCACGCAGATGGTATTTTATTTGGTATGTTAGTATTTTATTGTGCTGTCTCTGTGGCCAACCCCTTTACAGTCGGCCACAGAGACTGCAATTTTGCCACATTGTCACTCCTGGTTGTTGTTAGGGCGCTAATGACCCCGTCGTCGACGCGCCCTAAAACCCAAATAACAACAACAACATGTCACCCAAAAAATCATTAAGTCAGTTAGGGCAGCAGGCAGTCGTATCTAAGACGTCAGCTTGGAAAGTAACAAAGCTAGTTCACTTAAAGCCGTACAAAACAATTGTGGTGCATAAAATTACAGAAATAGACCAGGGGCCTAGGATTAGATTTTGCAACTGGTACCTGCAGGGTGTCCACGATGGTACTGTTGATCCGCAACTGACGTCACATTTAAATGCTTAGCACATACAAGTTTATGAAGCGTAATTATTATGAAATAGTCTGCGGCCGACGGTCGAACAATGCCGGAAGCTGACCGCTCGCTCGCCGGGAGCAGTTTCTTCCTTGTAGCGCTAACAGTGGGTAGCGTTTCCCGGCGAACGCCCTGTATTTGTAGTTGTGCAAAATATCTATCTGTCATCACACCATCTTTGTCGATATAGTTTTCAACAGTTTTTTCACTGAATGGACACTTGA
>JARYHS010013823.1:0-13394 GCA_031002005.1 Vandiemenella viatica | reverse complement strand
CGCGACTTATTACAAGCTTCATTGCTCCATTCACCGTCAGGATGCAGAGAGTAAATGCTGCTGCTGAGGATTTCTACAACATTCTCAATTTTCTTAAAATCTGCGTATCTGTTTTTAAATTTAAGATCCGTAATAAACCTCTTGTATTGGCCGACGTCAATCTCGTTGTCAATGCTGATTATTTTATTTAAATTGGGGAAGTATAAGCATTGATTACCAAGATCATTAATAAAGAGATCGAGTTTCCGTGAAAAACTTTTTACTTCTGACTTTAGCTCCCATACAAGCTTTCCCTTGCCTTCAAGTTTAAGGTTCAGGTCATTGATATGTTTGAAAATATCCGTGAAGAATGCAATAGCAGCTACATTTTCTTTTTCGTTTAGAAAACTTAAGTAGGTGGTTGTTGAAGTCTGATCACAGTTGAAAAGATATGTTTTCAAGTGTTCTAGCTGGTGCGCCTAAAACCAAGAAATATGTCTACGCTGACCAAATGTAATTTTTAAATAAATTGTTAAAAACGAGAGAAGTTGCAGAAAGTCTAGAAGGTATAGCAGAAAACAATGAAGACGAAGATGTCGATACTCAATCCGACTCCCTACTACCCCCCAAGGAGACTATCCGTGAAACCACCAAGCCGCAAGAATACAAAAGACGTCGCCGACCTGATGAGGTTGAACTAAAGATGATGAAAGCTCTGGAAGCACCACCAGGCCCTCATATTTCATTCATTCATGGACTTTTGCCACATTTAAACAAGTTTGATGACTGAAATTCTTGAATTCCAAATGGGTGTTTTGGAAGTAATTTCCAAAATTAACTACAAACGAAAAAATACTGTTCAACATGAACACCAATTACTTCCACAACAAGCACCACCCTACTATCCTAGCAACTATTCCTTCCCGCCGTATCAATCACTTCCCACAACACAAATGTCTCATTTCAATCAATTTGGCCCAATTAACAGCTTCCAACCACAACAGCCCCAAACCTATCAGTCTTCAAACTGCGCCAGTCCTCAAACTCACCAATTCAAAAATCTACACCATCCCAATAACACCGATTCAAACCACCAGCAGGCATGCTATTCAAAAGAAAAATCACTTGAACATCAACAGGATCAAACCACTGCAGAATACTACCAGCATTTTGGCCGAACTTCAACAGCCACATCTCCAGAGACCTATCCATCGTCGAACCCCTCTACAGCTGGATCTATGTATTCAGACACCACCTGTGACTTTTCCTAATTTCAAGATTGTTAAAATTTCGTTTACACGACAACAATTATTGAAATTTTTTTCTTGTATTCAGTTGTTAGCACATTTCATATATGGTGTTTACCGTACGATTTACGATAAAATACAGTTTGATTAAATGAATGATTCTTTGTACCCCAAACTAGCAAACGCTTGAGTTTTTGGTAAGTTCTGTATTTATATTTTGTGCAATTCAACTTCATGGCAATGTATTACATTAAAGAAGATGATATTCTTTCTTAAAGCCCGTTTTTTTTTAAGTTACATTTACAATCGTTTCTAAGTGCCAGGGATATATCTTATTACTTACATCAATGTAAGAGCAAGTCGTTCTCTTGAAGGAATACAATTTCTCATTTTGGTATTCTGACGTTGGATTTAATTTTTCAACTTCTCATGGAGTTCGTCAAACGATTCAATAGAAGTTGAAAAACTTAGTACCATCACGCCTCAGTTCTTAAAAAAGAGTGTAGAATATTCCACTGTGTTCCCTGCTTTGATTGATAGAATGAATCCAACACTTGCGCTTAATCCTACGGCGCTTAATGCCCGGTTTACACTATGTAGCAGAGCTATATAGCAGAGCTACATATAGCACAGCTATATAGCTCTGCTATAAATTCAAAAAACACCCCCGCAGGGGCCTGGTACGCAAGTGCCAGGTACGGGTTTGGCGAACCCGCGGTGCCCGAGCTGGAAACTTGTGAGCGCCGCAAGTTTCCCACACCGTAAACTCCTACCATGCTTCAACGACCACCGTAGGGCGTGGCGGTGGAACGTTGTGTGCCTAGGAGAACGGGGATCTTGGCTTCATCGCCCGGATCGCGAGGACGGTAGAAACCTCTATAAAAAACCCCTCAACCTCAAGGTGAGTAACGTGCCGAGGAGGTGGATGGGTGGTGAGGCAAACCACCCGTTAGCGTACAACCTCAGGGGCACCTGCCGCACCCCTGTTGTATTGGGCTTGGTGGCGTGATGCGGGGGCTCCACGTCACTCGACATTTAGTTCCTCCGAACTCGTGGGATCAAAACGAGAAGAAATAACAAACCAAACCCTTCCTCCTGCGGCCTGGGCAACCCGCAGGGGCAACGTCACTTTAACGCCCAAAAAAGTGGTAAGCGTGCGAGGGTGGAAAGCCCTCCTCCTGAACAGAGCACTAGTAACGGGAAGGATTATTTAATAGATAATGCCTTCGTGATAATGACAAAGACGGAGGGATCTTTTGAAAAGATCTCTCCCTTTTATATCCATAAAGGGTTAGAGGGTATAGCGGGTACCCTTAAATCGGTAAAAAAGCTGAGGAATGGGACGCTGCTTTTGGAAACATCCACCCACAAGCAGGCTGTCCAACTCCTTAAGTGTGAGAAGCTCGGGGAGTTCGCAGTGAAGTGCGAACTCCATAAAACTCTAAATTCCAGTAAGGGCGTCATCACCTGCCGGGATATTATGGATTTAGAGATCGAGGAACTCCTTAAGGAGTGGTCAACAGATCACGTGGTCGAGGTTCGTCAGATCACACGAAGGGTTAACGGCAGTCTTGAGAAGACAGCCACCTTCGTCCTGACGTTCGACACTCCGACGTTGCCAAAAGACATCAAGGCAGGCTATTTGAAGCTCAATATTCGCCCGTATGTACCGGACCCGATGCGCTGTTTTAAGTGCCAGCGGTTCGGTCATACGACGGCGACCTGCAAGGGCAACCCCACCTGTGGGAAGTGCGGAAAGGCAGCTCATGAGCCGGGCACTGGCTGCACGCTCCCACAGGTGTGTGTCAACTGCTCCGGGTCTCACCCAGCCTGGAGCAGAGAGTGTCGAGTGTACCTTGAAGAAAAGAAGGTACAGGAGTTGAAAACAAAGGAACGACTATCTTATGGCGAGGCGAAGAAGAGGTTTAAGGCGCTTGCGCCACCGGTCTTCGCCACTAGCTTCGCCAAGACGTTATCAACTCCCGTCAGGAAGGAGAGCGTTGCTACGCAGACGACCGTTGTAGACACGGGCACGAGCACGACATGCTCGTGCCAGTGCAAGTGTGGTGCAACGGCCATTAAGGTCCTAACACCGAGGACCGCGGTCGTCGGCGGCAACGCTTCTGCTAACCCGACCACAATGGCAGCAGGTTCCAAGAGTCCACCAGCCAAAGCACAGCCATCTGCTACGGTAGCTACAGACGTGGGTGCCTCTGCATTAGCAGAAAGAGCACCCACAGCAGAAGCACCATCTGCATCAGAAGTAGCAACGGCAACGCCATCTGCCGACAGCGGATGGCAAACAGTGCAGAAGATTCGGGGTCCGAAGTTTAAAAACACGGACCCCACTATGTTTATTAAGTCCCCTTCCGCATCCCCGCCCAGATCTCCAACTGGCGGGGAGAAGAAGGGGAGAAGGCCTCGGCGGACGAAAAATCCGCAAGACCACGAGGCCTTCGAACAAAAATCGTCTTCGGACCCCGAAGACGAAATTATGCTGGTGGACGGACCTGGTCTCGTTCCTCAGCAATCACCGTCGGAGGACCCACCCGAACCGGGGCGGGTGGTTTTAAATAGGTAGGATGGCTCCCATACTTCAGTGGAACGTCAACGGCTTTCAAGCTCACAAAGAGGAAGTCCAACTCTTAGCACGGTCTAATCCATTGTGTCTCTGTCTTCAAGAGACACATTTTAGACCACAACATCAGCCAGTGCTAAGAGGTTATGACATCTATAGAAAGGACGATACCGAGGGTGATCGAGCGAAGGGGGGAGTGGCTGTGTTGGTCCGTAACACTGTCCACTCCGAACCTGTTGCTCTCACCTCTGCTCTACAAGCAGTGGCAGTGAGGATACACGGTGCTATTAAACTGACCGTGTGCTCCATTTATCTACCACCAAATATGCCCGTCGATTATGACGATCTTGTTGACCTATTGCGACAGCTTACTCGGCCCTTCCTGTTCGTAGGAGACTTCAACGCACACAGTGCGTTGTGGGGTTCGAACGCCGATTGCCCCAGAGGCCGAGTGGTTGGTAGATTAATGGAGCAGGAAAACATTTGTATCCTGAATACAGGACAAATGACCCACTTCACCACTGCTTCCGGATCGTCCTCTGCCATTGACCTCTCTTTGTGTTCCCCCTCAATTGCGGACTCGATCCATTGGGAGGTGGATCGCGACCTTCATGGAAGCGACCACTTCCCAATTTGGATGCACGTAGCGGTTGAGCGAGGAGGGGGAGCCACCCGGCGCAAATGGAACGTCAGTAACTGCGGATTGGCAGCTGTTTCACCGCTCTGTTGTTCTCAAATACCGTGAGAGTATACAACAGAAGGTGGATCACTTTCACTGAAGTGATCCACCGTGCAGCTGACGTTTCAATGCCAAAAAGCTCCGGAACGCTGCGAAGGACGCCCGTGCCCTGGTGGAACGACGGATGTCGTTCCGCTATTCAGGAACGCCGACGGGCGTTGCGTCGTTTTAGGTTGTGCTCAACATCCGACAACCTGGCAGCGTTCCGTATTGCAAGAGCTAAGGCGCGTCGGGTGATAAAGGAGAGTAAGAAACGGTCATGGCAGAACTTTGTGAGCTCAATTAACCGTTCCACTACGTCATCAAAAGTATGGGAGTCCATCCGCCGCATATCCGGAAGGTACTCCCGCCCACCAGTGTCTGGATTACTGGATCAGGGATGTATAGTTACCGACGAACGAAGCATAGCGCAGCTGATGGCAGAAAATTTCGCTGTCACCACTTCTTCTATCAATTTGCCTCAGCGCGACCAGCAGCGAAGAGCTGCTGCGGAAAGGCGCAAGCTTTGCTTCGATTCGTTGGACTCTGAGACCTATAATACCCCATTTTCACTTTGGGAGCTCGAATCAGCGCTAAATAGCGTTAAAGATACTGCTCCAGGCCCTGACATGATCCAGTACCAGATGCTGAGGCATCTTAGTAATGATGCTAAAGAGTACCTTCTGGATATTTTTAACTGTATATGGACCGAGGGATACTTCCCCGACTCGTGGAAAGAAGCAACGATAATACCAATTTTAAAACCTGGGAAGGATAAGACGTCGCCAAGTAGCTATCGTAGTATTGCCTTGACAAGCTGCGTGGGGAAGACACTGGAGAGGATGGTGAATCGCCGCCTCGTCTGGTGTCTGGAATCCCAAAACCTACTGAGCCGCTTTCAGTGTGGATTCAGGAAATTCCGTTCCACCATGGACAACCTGATCCTGCTGGAGGCGGCCATACAGGACGCATTTATCCGCAGTCAACATTTGATCGGAGTGTTTTTCGATATTGAAAAGGCCTACGATACTACCTGGCGGCATGTGATTTTAAAACAACTGCATGAATGGGGATTTAGGGGAAAACTGCCCCGTTTTTTAAAATCTTTTTTATCAAATCGTTGCTTCCGGTACCGAGTCGGTAGTGAAGTGTCAGATCTTTTTATACAGGAAAATGGTGTTCCTCAAGGTTCAGTTTTAAGTGTGACCCTTTTTGCAATTGCAATAAATAGCATTGCAGCCATAATAAGGAGTCCTATAGGGTACTCCTTATATGTGGATGATTTTTTAATTTTTATTGCTTCGTCCAGCCTGAGGAGCGCAGAGCGGCAGCTGCAACTCACGTTGAACAGGCTGGATGAATGGTCAGTGCACACCGGTTTTCGTTTCTCTGCCGAGAAAACCCGGTGTGTACTTTTTACCCGTAGCAGAAGACTTTTACCAGAGCCCCACCTTACCTTGAGGAACACCGTTTTAAGTTTTACTGATACTGTTCGGTTTCTGGGCCTCATTTTAGACACAAGGCTCAACTGGCTTGCGCACCTGAAAGATGTGAGAGCCAGGGCCTTGAAAGCCCTTAATCTTTTAAAATGTCTATGTGGCAGGTCGTGGGGCGCTGATCGCTCCTGCCTGCTGCAATTTTATAGAGCCTTTGTACGGTCGCGTCTCGAATATGGTTGCATCGCATACGGTTCGGCACGGGACAGTTATCTTCGTATACTGGATAGTGTCCACCATGCAGGAATCCGGCTCGCCACGGGTGCTTATCGCACTAGCCCGATTCCGAGCATTTGTGCCGAGTCTGGCGAGCCGCCGCTTTCTATCCGGCGGCATCTCCTCATGGTGCGACACTATATACATATTGCCACAACACCTGGTAGTCCCGTGCACGACGTAGTGATGCGACCAAAATTTGAACAGCTATACGCTAATCGCAGCAGAGCGACCAAACCATTCAGCCACCGTACAAAGGCTATTTTAGAAGAATACGGATATGAGCTGCCCGTTTTTTATCACCAGGGATGGAGTAAATCTCCTCCCTGGCTTTTAGAGAGGCCCAGAACGATTTTAGACCTGTCGCGGTACAACAAATCGTTTACCGCTGACAGGGTATTTCTAGGTATTTTTATGGATGTTTTGAATCACCATCGCGATTTTACCCCGGTGTATACGGATGGGTCTAAGCAGGCTAACGGAGTAGGTTGCTCCGTAGTGTTCCCTCGAGCGACTTATAGATACAAGCTGGATAGCAGGTGCAGCGTTTACACTGCGGAGTGCTATGCCCTGCTAAAGTCGCTCCAGCATATGAAGGTATGCCGCGACATGAAGTATATCATATGCTGTGATTCCCTCAGCTGTATTCAGGCGTTAGCAACCATGTACCCAGCAGACCGTTTAGTCCAGGACATCCAGGACGCCCTCCTTTCCCTCCAATCACGTGGAAAGGAGGTTTTATTCTGCTGGGTACCCGGTCATGTGGGAATCAGGGGGAACGAGGCAGCTGATGCAGCTGCCAAGTTAGCCTGCAACAAGGTCGAAAACGACTTTGCTCCGGTCCCGAAGTCAGACCTTGCCTCGGTAGCGAAGAGAATTGTTTTTGAGGTATGGCAGAGGCAGTGGCTGGAAGTAGAGCATAATAAGCTCCGGCTGGTCAAACCGACCGTTCAGCCGTGGAGCAGCTCCTTCCAGCGGGCGAGGGGGGATGAGGTTCTCCTTACTCGCCTCCGTATAGGGCACTGTCCTCTGACTCATGGTTTTCTTCTGCGCCGAGAGGACCCTCCGGAATGCGATGCTTGTGGCGTACCGTTGACGGTGCGCCACATTTTAACTGATTGTGTACTGTTTTTAAATGTAAGGGCAGATGTTGGCTTAGCTAACGATCTGCCCATTATTTTAAACAATGACAATGTGGTAAAAGTTTTAAAATTTTGTAAAATGGCTGGTCTTGCCCCTAAAATTCTGGGCAGATCAGCCTAGGTTTTATAATGGATTGGTGGTCGCTCTACAGTCACCAATCCATATAGAATATTGTAACTATTTTATTTTAGTTTGACATTCCACATCTGGCTGGCCCGTTTACAGCCAGCCAGTGTGAACGGTGTTTTAGTGTTTGATAAAGCTGGTTGGCCCTCTTACAGCCAACCAGCCAGTATCGTGTACTTTTTATTTATGGCCATTTTACAGCCATCGTTTTATTGTTGCACATTTTATTTATATCACCGTCTGTATGGCCGACCTCTTTACAGTCGGTCATTCGGGCGGTTTGCCAGTTTGTATTTTAGTATTTTATTGGGCTGTCTGTATGGCCGACCCCTTTACAGTCGGCCATGCAGGCGGCCATTGAGGTACATTTTAGCCACATTGTCATTTATTGTTTTTGTTAGGGCGCTAATGACCCAGATGTCGACGCGCCCTAAAGCCCTAAAAACAACAACAACAACAAAAAACACTATGTAGCAGAGCTACATAGCAGAGCTATATATAGCACAGCTATATAGCTCTGCTATAAATTCAAAAAGTTGACATTGGAGATCTGCTATATAGCTGGGCTATATAGCAAATTTAAGCCTTTTTTCACAGCTATATAGCAGAAAAATGAGCTATCCAAAAGTTTCGGTAAACATCAAAGGGAATCGGAGCTATATGTAGCTCTGCTACATATAGCTCTGCTTTAAGAGCATTTTTGTTTGTAGCAGAGCTAGATGTAGCTGCCCCCTCGACCGTGACCGCGTGGTCTGGCGTCAGAGTGCTCCAAGTCCTCGTGTCAGTTGGATGTGTTTAGTCTTTTTGTGCTTGTGCGATTGTGCATCATCATGGAGAATCTGTTAAGTGAATTTGACTGGAATAAAGACAACATTATAAAACTTATAGAACTGTTTAGGGATTTCCCGGTGCTATGGGACCCTACATGTGCCGATTATAAAAACCGGAACAAGAAACACGATGCGTGGAACGAAATCGCGGTAGTGATGAAAGTGGACAGGGCAGAAGTGGAAAAGAAGATGAGATGCCTGATTGGTCAATACCAACGCAACTGTAAAAAGGCTAAAAGTGGCGCTGGAGCAGATGGGGAACCTAGATGGCCATATTTTCACATGTTCACTTTTTTTGAAGGATAAATGTAAGCCAAGGGGCTACTGTGAATCAGGACAGGGAGATGGAAATGAGGATAGCTTGGTAAGTGGATTTCAGTACCTATATATAATTATCTCAACCCTTTGAGTACTCAACCCTAGTACTTTTCGTTTGGCTTATTTTAAATGTTTGGCTAATAAGGTTTATTAAAGGCAGTTGGACGGTTGCCCAATAGGGAAGTCAATGATGTATCTTTTGCATGTCACATTTGTTATTCATGTTATTAATATTTTACCTCATCACTTTTTGGGGAAAAAACACAGACTATAGTATGTAGGCTACTTAATTTATTGATTACAACTTAAAAATAATTTTTCTCCCCTTACCAACGTAAATGTTTTTGTTTTGTTTTTGTAAAAGCTTGAAAAGAAAAGTAACACAGCACAGTTGGTAATAGGCTACTACAAACGCTTCAATTTATAAATTCAATCCAAAGTTAAACACAATCAAATTAACACACAAACACATAAACACAATGTACATTAAATTATTTGAGGTTGAATATCTTCTAAATGTTCTACTACTCTACTACTCCGATTCAGCCCTTTTACGCATATTCATTTTGCCAGGGTACAGATCCTTCGTTGCTGGTTAAGTAGCGTGCAAACTCCTCCCTTATTTCAGCAGCCAACACTGATAGCTTCTTTGGGACTCGTTTAAGGCGTAGCAAAGTTCCTGTAGGCAAGCCTTGAACTCTCCATTGTCCTGGTATAAGTTCATGCGTTACAGTGTTTTCTACGTCAAAAGATCCAGGTGGTGTGTATGTGGCATTTGATGAATCACTTTTTCTCAAAAAGTTGTGGAGATGTGTTGCAGCTAGTACAATCTTTTCCGCCTTTTCGGGTTCAAGTAAAATTGGTTTCCTTAACACCCGAAACACACATGAAAGGATGCCGAAGGCATTCTCTACAACTCTCCTGCCCCTTGAAAGACGATAGTTGAATAATCGTTTGTTTGATCCTTTGTCATGTGTGCCTGCAAAAGGTTTCATTATCCATGGTTTCAAAGGGAATGCGTCGTCTGCCAGCAAAACAAAAGGAACTGGGTATGTACCACCAGGAAGGTAACGTGGTTTTGGTGCGTTGAGTGTAGACTTTTCCATACATTCCTTAAATGTTGTATGCTCAAACACTCCTCCATCAGACAATCTACCTTGGAACCCTACTGCTACGTATGTGAAACAATAGTCTGCATCGACTACTGCAAACAAAACAATACTGAAATATCCCTTATAGTTGTAGAACTCACTGCCACTATGTATAGGAGCCTGCAGCATGACATGTTTACCATCCATACTGCCCAGGCAGTGTGGGAAATTCCATTTTCTCTCATACTCGTTACTTATTTTCAGCCACTCCTCTTCAGATTTTGGTGTCTGAAAACAAAAAGCGTTCTGTAAAAAAATGAACACATTATATATATATATATATATACATATTATCACATATATAATATACATAATATAATAAATATATAAATATATATATTGATTATTATATAAATGAAAAAACCTGAGTACCCTTTCATTTTTTATTAATTTGACACGACAAGTGTTTTGGCACATAACTCCATTTTCACAGTGTCCAAAAAAAAAAAATATATATATATATATTTTTTTTTAATTTCAGATCCAAGAAGAGGAGGAAGCTAACATCGAAGCAAGCGTCAGCCCCCATCAGACCCAAGAAGCAGGTTCTTCTATAACACCAAAAGTACCAGCAGAAGAGCAACCTAATTGGAAACAACCGCAAAAACCAAAAACAGGCTTGAAAAGGAAAAAACCATCCCAAATGGTGGAAGAGGCATATCAGGCCTTGAAAAAAATCTCATCTACCCTGGAACAACTTCCACAACAAGAAAAGGAAGATGAAATGGATGTCTACGGCAAGCACGTAGCTAATGAGATAAGGGCACTAGGGGACAAACTTTTGCAAGCGGAGGCAAAAAACAAGATAAACCAGGTGTTATTCGATTGTGAAATGAAAAAATTACAATGGATGTACTCATCGGGACCCTCCAGTATAAGCTCTAGGTCTGTGTCAGGACAGTCTACACTGTCAACCAGTTTGTTGGAGGAGGACACATGCGACGGGAATGAATTTTCCAATATCCTGACGAAATTGTAATACTGTATTTTGAAAAGGATATAAATGTAATCCATGTTATTAAAGTTATAATGAATGGTTTTGAATGTAAGATCTGTACTTTTCCCAAAATCAAATTATTACATTATCAAATTTTGGAAAAAGTTTAGAAGTAATTAATACATGTTGATGCTAGTAAATAGATTTGAATGTAAAAAATGTGTATTTTTTCCAAGACACTGAACTTTAGTATGACTCTCTTTTCAACCCACACACTCACTCTCTCTCTCTCTCTCTCTCTCTCTCTCTCTCTCTCTCTCTCTCTTTCTGCTTTATTTATTAATATATCACAAGTAAAAGTAAATTTGTATTTATTAGGTCACTGAATAGACTCACCTTAATGGAATCTTCTAACGCCTCAATGATTGCATCACAAACTATGGGGATGAACAAAGAGATGCTAGATTTAGATACCTTGAAGAGGTAACTCAAACTCTGATACGAGTCCCCAGATGAAAGAAATCTCAACGTTATAGCTAATTTCTCACGCGCAGGAATTGCATCCCTGAATGACGTATCTTGTTTGACAATTTTGGGTACAATAGCAATCAGCAAGTGTTCAAAATCAGCACTGGTCATCCGGAGAAAGTTTTTAAAACTTCCATCGCAACGAATTTCATACTGCAAGTTGTCTACATCATCCTCCTTAAGGTCACGTAGAAGGTCAGTCCCGCTGTATCGTTTTCTAGCCTGAAGAGAGGGCTTGATCCAAAATCTTCTTTCTCTTCTCTGAGTTGAAAATATAACAGTTGCTGCGGCGAAAGCAGCGGCTGCTGCAAGAAGTACCTTCTTCTTCGGCATCTGGCTGGGAAGTGGGAAGTGGTTTTTTAGCTCTGCTACACGAAATTAAAATTTACTTTATAGCAGAGCTACATCTAGCACAGCTACATTTAGCAGAGCTACATGTAGCTGACGGAAGCATCACAATTGACTTGTAGCAGAGCTACATCTAGCAGAGCTACATGTAGCTGGCTGAACTACATATAGCTCATTTTTTATATAGCTCTGCTATATAGCAGAGCTATATAGCTCTCCAGCTACATAGTGTAAACATACCTTAATGCGGCGATACAATAAACACATAGCAATTACACGAGGATTCATTGTTATTTAAAGAATCTCGCGTCACGAACACAAAGCAACTGATTTTTTGGCCGGTAAAAATCCGGTGTGTCGGCAAGCATCTGCTACCGATAAAATATCGGTCGATTTTTTACCGACCGTCCAAAATCGGTGTGTGTGCAAATAGCATTAATCACCGAGACACCAGACCGCTGGGAACAATGGTGAACTCTGCAATGTTGGCAAGCAGTGCGTATGAGCGATTTTGTATACGAAATCTAATCTTTTGCCTCGTTGCTACCAAGTAATCTCTTTCCGTTATCGCCTCTGCGATAAACTAGCGTTTGACAAGATAGTTCCAAACGTCAGCAGTTGGTGATTGTGATGTTACATGTAAGGTATGTGTGAACTTGGATTATTATTAAGATTGCTCCATGCGGCTCACGTTTGATGTTTTTTTAACTGAATTTGGAAGTTGAGCTGTGGCGTATTTTAATACTGCAGGTCCCATATCTTCGGTAGCAACTATAGTTAAAGAACGTAGGGAAAAATGATACATGGCAAGGTAAGATACGCCTTGTTCTGCCTCTTGATGATGATTTGAACATTTCAGTATTTGTTTGTTGTCAGTGTGGTGTGCTGGAAAGGTGAATATTTAGACAAATAACTACATTCGTTTGTTCTTTCCGCGTTATGCATATTTCTTATTTTTTCGAAATAATTGTATCTTGGATTTTTATTTATTGTTTTTGTTTTTGAACAGAACAATCACTTCAGTCATCATGACATACCTCGCTACTTTAGTTTCCCGCAACACGCTTTTGCATTATATGAACTACTCCAGGCTCCTATAAAACGTGTGACTATTGTTCTTTTGTTCCTTTAATTTTGTTCGTCATACACATATGCAAAGTCATCAGTTATTTTCCAACTGAAAAACAAATTAATTAGATACCGAGAAAAAATTTATTTATTCATTCGTTGATATTAAGCAATCTTTCATGATTTTTGTTAGAACGGAGTGGTGATCCAATGATTCTCATGTATGGTCATAAGCATTGCCAATTTGTAGCCAAATTTCCCTTCAGTGATTATTCGATACCTGTATAAGATGTTTGCAGAAACAGTCCACCTATCTATGCGACTATCGAAAAATTTGAAGTTTACACCCCGCAGGGGCCTGGTACGCAAGTGCCAGGTACGGGTTTGGCGAACCCGCGGTGCCCGAGCTGGAAACTTGTGAGCGCCGCAAGTTTCCCACACCGTAAACTCCTACCATGCTTCAACGACCACCGTAGGGCGTGGCGGTGGAACGTTGTGTGCCTAGGAGAACGGGGATCTTGGCTTCATCGCCCGGATCGCGAGGACGGTAGAAACCTCTATAAAAAACCCCTCAACCTCAAGGTCAGCCACGTGCCGAGGAGGTGCATGTGTGAGAGGTAGATCACACGCTAACGTGCAACCTCAGGGGCACCTGCGCACCCCTGTTGTAATAAGCATTCCTGTTTAAAATTGTTTTACTCGTGGGACCAA